>BDUI01004869.1:46147-66351 GCA_002335545.1 Apodemus speciosus
TGCTCTATCATTGAACTCTAGCCTATCACTAATTCTATCTATCTAGATATTCTATCTATCTATCTATCTATCTATCTATCTATCTATCTATCTATATCTTAGACAGGTCTCATTTCCTAATTGTATGTATGTATGTATGTATGTATGTATGTATGTATGTATGTATGTATGAATGTATGTATATGTATTTTAGACAAGGTTTCGCTAGGCGAGCATACTTATCACTGAGCTCTATCCTATCCCTAATATTTTATTTATTTATTTATTTATTTATTTATTTATTTATTTATTTTAGACAGAACTTCACTATATTGTCCCACGGGGCCTGTAACCTGATATGTCTGCTGACCTTAAACTCACAGAGATCAGCCTGCTTCCCAAGTTTTGGTATTAAAGGTGTATCCCACTACACCCAGCCTTTTGGGGTACCTTTTTCATTAAAAAAAGGAGAGGAGGAGGAAAGGGCAGAGAAAGAAGAAGAGGAGGAGGAAGAGAAAGAAGAGGAAGTAGAGGAGGAAGAGGAAGAAAAAGAGGAAGAGGAAGAGGAAGAGGAAAGAGGAGAGAGAACTTCAAATTGAGGTCTTACTAAATTGCCTAGGATGCTCTGTCCATCTGTTTTCCAGGTAAGCCTTGAACCATTGGGCATCCTGCCTCAGCCTCCGGAGTAGTGGAGAATATAGGGCTATGCTACCAGGCCAGAAGGTAGAATAATCATCCAACTGGTCATTATGGTTCTTGTTTATCTAGAAGTAGTATAGAGACCATATATTTTCTACTTGGACTTGTCTACAGGTTTGCTTATTTACATACATTTGTTTGTAAGTCTTCTATTCCTCTGGAATTCATGTTTGTACGTGACATAATCAGGACTTTGCCTGGGCTACTCTGTCTTAAGGAACTGAACAAAACCACTCCAAGATTAGCAAAGCAAATAAAATATCATCTGACTTGGAATCTTAAGCCACCAAGCCCTCAACCCTGAGATGATTATATCTGTCCCCCAGAAATTAAGCCCTAGCAAATTAAGGACACCATGTCCCTTATATGTAATGGTACCTCAAGCTGTTGATGAACCAGGTGCCCATTACTTCAGTATGCCAGCTCTTCCTCAAACCTGAAAATCCCTGYGAAGACCCAGCGCTTGTGGCCTTGTTCAAGACTTGTACTTCACCAGTAGGGCCTCTCAAACCTTGGTAGAATGCACAGGAGAAGACAACCCCATCCTCACAGCCAGCCCCATAGCTCTTGCCAGAAGACATGAAGTTTCTGGAACCTGTTATCAGTTACACAAAGACCAAGGAGGATACTACCCCAGGGTCAGTCTTCAGCTAGCTACAGATGAAGTACAAGTAGCCCACCCAGCTCCCTCTTCTCCTACAGGATGACTCTGAAACAACAGCATGCCCTCAGGCTTCGTTTAGACTCAAAGCCACCTTTAGGGGACTGCTCACTCGCGGAGACCAGTCTAAGATGTTTCCTTCCCTCAACTCAACTCTGAYCCCTCTATGGGGTTCTGAGGGAGTGTTTCTAGGTAAGACACTTCCATGAAAATCTTCAGCTCTGGACTCTGAAGAATGCAACCTAAGAAGCCATCTAGCCTTCCTCCTTGGACCCAAATCTTGATCGTTCTGGGCTTGCCTGATGGTAATTTCTGGAGTTCAGGACTCTCCCAAGTGTCCTTCACTAAAACTAACTTCCCCAGGCATGCCTTTTTGTGTAGAGCTGTGTTCACCAAGCCCAGAGCTGTCCTCATGAATGAACCAACTGCTCTTCCTTCTCCCATCTTCCTCTCTCGAACTTCCCTGTTTGTTTGCCTTCCAGACAAGGGGTAAGTCAGGACACGGAGGAGATAGAGCTCTGAACAGTCCTTTCTCCTCAGCTGGACAGGATGGGGAAGTAGGAGAAATTATGATAGCTACTAAAAAGGGTCTGCTGAAGACTCAGAAAGATGCACATATGCATATATGTGCATATATGTATGTTATATACACACACAGAGACACAAGTGACATGAAAATAAAAAGGCAATAATGAAGTCAAGTGTTGGTGGCTCATTCCTTTAATCCCAGCACTCAGGAGGCAAAGGCAGGCAGATCTCTGTGAGTTTGAGGACAGCCTGGTTTAGAGAGTTCCAGGTCAGACAGGGTTACATGGAGAAACCTGTCTTGAAACAAACCCCACCCCCGCCAAAATAGCAACAATGATGAAAGGAAGGAGCGGTCCAATGGGAGGAGAGGGGAGGCGAGAATAAGAATATAATGAGGGACAGAAAGGAAGACTACACATTGCCTGGCTTTTCTTGTGTGCAATCTAGATCTGTCTATCTGTCTGTCTGCCTATCTGTCCACCCACCCATCCATCCATCCATCCATCCATCCATCCATCCATCCATCCATCCATCCATCCATCCATCCATAGCCCTATATACATATGGGATATGAAATCAGGACAGGAACTATCTGGGCTGAGGAAAGGGACTAGCTGGATGGGGAAAGGAGGGAAAAGCGAGGATAGTGGAGGGTAGCATGGACAAAGTGCACACACACACACTCACACTCACACACATATGCATATATATGCATTTATTGTGACAATCAATGAAACGCACTATTTTGTCAGCTAAGTTAAAGAGTTTTCCTAAAGCATTATGCTCAGGTCTGCTCCCTTCACCACTGCACAGCAGAAGGTCTCGCTGTGGTACCATTTGCTTTAAAGCATGCTCCTCTTGATAATAAATTACGAGCCTCATGTACCAACAGGTCAGGGAGACCGAAGACGGTTCCACGTTGTTGGACATGGCTCACCAACATGGTGGAGGCTGGGGGGAGAGCATGGTTAGGCATGTCACAGACTCCGTGTCACTGCTGGAGCCCTGGCCTACAGACCTCCCAGATGGCCTCTCCTTTCTGCCTATGGCTATGTTTTCAGGTTCAGTGGTGTGCTGTAGACTAGAAGCACTTTGACGAATGGAATTCTACGTGTTTTCTCTCTTTCTACAGTACTGATTTACTTTAGCCATTGTGTTTTAAACCTGATTTTGCATTTTTTGTTGTTGTTTTATATTTTATGAAGCATTCATGAGCCAGGCATAATGAGCCATTCTTCTAATCCCAGCAATCTGAAGGCAGAGGCAGGAAGACCTTTGACTTTGAGACTTGAATGGGTCACATTGTGAGTTCCTGGCCAGCCTGGGCTGTATACGTATTGAGAGCCATCATAAAGAAGAATAAAAAGTTTTAAGGTTCTAGGTTACAATGTGGAATTGTGTACCATCAAATTTAAGTTATTTCCAGTTTTAAGATGAACTCTGTCATAGATCACCAGGGACTGTGCTCACCATGGAGGACTCTGAAATCCTGCAAAGTTCAGACCTGAGATGCCCTGACTCAATGGTTTCACGAAGCTCAGGATGAGGCCCAAGGTTGCAAGAGCTAAGTTCTAGTGACTTGTTTGGTTGCCACGTTAAATGACAGACACACCATGTGCAGGGGGGACTAGCATCCTGGGGTTTACGAAACTGGCCCCGCCTGACAGGATAGCCTCTGTGTTTCCCAATCCAGTGCCTTCCTTTCTGTGGGCAAGACCAGGGCTCTGTGGAGGCATCCTGTTGTGGCTGAGGCAGAAGCCTGAGCAAGCAGAAATTTGCATAGTGCAAGGCACCCTTGGGGAAACACAAAGCCTAGGAAATGAACAAAACCCTAGTCTGATAGCTCCAGTGTCTTTCCAGCCTTCAGACAAACCCCTTCAGAAAGCAGCTTGCCGAGCTTCAGAGTTAACATCAAGGTTCCCTGTCAACATATCAGTTCAGCCCACAGAGCCTACTTCTACAGCTAAGAGAAAAATGCAAAACCGGACAAAAGGTTTTACCGTTGAGGATGGGGTGGGACTGGAGATGCAACTCAGGGGTTACAAGCACTAGCTGCTTCTCTGGAAGGTGGGAGTTCGGTTCACAGCACCCACAGGACAGCTCACAACTCTAACGTCAGTTCTAGGGGATGTGATGCCCTCTACTGGCCTATGTGGGCACCGGATGTAAGGCCATACACATAAAATAAATAACAGATTTCATAAGCAGACACACAGAGTTACCACTGGGCATCAATGAGCCAAGCTCAGTGCCACCTGGGACATCAATTTGTTTGACTCCGTGGACAAAGGCCCAGACTATAAAACCAGACGCTAACTCGGGAAAGATTCAGAAACCACCAAGGGTTTGTTTAGTAGAAAACAGAACATCATCCATTTTGTTTGTTTGKTTGGTTTTTTATTTTCTTAAATGTCTTTAAGCATTAGGTTAGACTGTATGGAGTTGTGCTGTTTATGGGCCAAATAACTGTTAAATAAGCTCTGGTTAAATAACTGTTAAATCAAGACCGGTAGATATATCAACTGCCTCGCAGAGGATGTTAAAATCCAGTCAAGACGCTGTTCTCAAGAGCAGTACAGTTGCTTCATGCCTGTAATCCCAGCACTCTGGAGGCTGAGGCAGGGGCATTACAAGTTAGAGGTCAGCCTGGGATATATTGTCTCAGAGAGAAAAGGACAAAAGGAAGTAAGAAAAGGAGGAATAGAGAAGAAGGGAGGAAGAGGAAGATGTAGGGAGGAGAGGAAAAGGACTCAGAGATAGGGAGGGGCAGAGAGGAGGCGGGACAAAGGCTGTGAGGAAAGGGGGAGCTTTTTCATGCACAGATTATATTTGCCTTTTACACGTGTTATGTGGCTGATTTTTGTTTGTTTGTTTTTGTTTGGTTTGGTTTTTGAGACGAGCTCTTGGTATGTAGCCCAGGCTAGCCTCCAATTCAAGATCTTCTTGGCCCAGTCTCCCAAGTGCAGGGACTACGGTAGGGACTATGACCCTGGTCTTCCACGGACTCTTGATTTAAGAGTTTCTGCCACTTGGAAAACAGCTCTAAAAGCTGTTGATCTGGGGCTGGAGAGACGGCTCAGCAGTTAAGAGCATTTGCTGCTCTTGAAGAGGACCTGGATTTTGCAGCCAAATGGTGGCTCATGACTACCCAGACCTTCACTTTGAAGGGATCCAACACCCTCTTCCAAACTCTACGGGTAAACACACACACACACACACACACACACACACACACACACACACACACACAAAGCCAAACACTTATACACATAAAATAAGTCTTTTTCAAAAAGCTATTGATTTTCTCATTAGTGAATTAAAACAATTTGCAACCTACTGTTGTATGCTGTTATAACAGAGTACCCGAGGTTGGGGTAATTTATAAACAACAGAGATTTATTTCTTGCGGTTCTGGAGTGCAGGAAGTCTAGGAGCTACACTGAGCACAGGCTGTGCTGAGCCATTCCAAGGAGGAACAGGACGTGCAGACGTGTGTCAGAGAGGAGGGCGGTCACACCCATCCTTTCGCCAGCGCCTATCCTCCAGGTAAGCAAGCCACTCCCACGCTAACAGTCTGAATACATTCTCCAGGGTAGAGCCACATTGACCTCAGCACTTCTCTAAGATCATGCTTCACCACCATTGCGATGGGGAATTAATCTCTAACACAGGAACCTTGGAGGACACAGTTCAGCCAAAGCACCACTGGTTCTTCACTTTGCTGAAATTAGCACTGGACTTTGGGATTATTTGTTCTGAAAAGCTTATCGGCTGAGCAGTCTTGGTCTTGGGGTGGGGGATGTTTTGTTAGGGGGTGTCACTTAAATTCTGAAGACTTCAGTGTCCTCATATACTAAGTGGGTGATGGGCCTCTGATGTCCCCTTCCAGCTCAAGCCTGGTGTCCCCAGCTGCCCCACTGGCCTTCCCTGATTTTGGGGTCACACTCACTTCCTTTATTTTATTTTTTTAATTTCCTGCACAGCAGCTGTCTGGAGTGGGCTTTCTCCAAGAACCAGAGGAAAAGGAATGACTGACTCAACTTTTCTGAAACGCAAACCGAAATACACAGGTCATCATTTTTAATATAAAACCTATCAGATTTAGTGTTTCCGAGTCAATGAACTGATCCAAAGAAATAGACATGTGAAAGGCTGTTTTTAGCAGCACGATTTATAACACAAACAGTGGGAAAAGGACTAGATGTTTAGCAACTGTGGGTAAACGGTGTGGTACAGCAAGACAGTGGGATACTGTGCAGCCTACATATGGTGAATCTGGCGAGCATTATTGAGATGAAGATGCTGCAAGACAGTATGTGTCCTCTGAGCCCACTACAATAATATATGTATGTGTGTGTGTGTGTATATATATATATATACACACACACACACACATTATATTATACACACATACATATGGAATGATGCAATGCAATAGAGTTATAAATAGACAAAGCAAAAACCTGGATTTTCTGGTGTTCTCTGGGCTCATTTCCATTGGAGTAACTGTAGGCACTATACCATCCAGTCAACAGCCTTTTTCCTTTTTTACCTTTTTAAAAATTTCTAAATCTATTCACTTTTTTTTCTCTCAAAGTGGGAGGGGAACAGGGCTAGAGAGATGGCTCAGCAGGTAAGAGCACTGGCCACTCTTCCAAAGGACCAGGGTTCAATTCCCAGCACCCACATGGCAGCTCACAACTGTCTGTAACTCCTGTTCCAAGGGATCCAACACCCTCACACAGGAATACATGCAGGCAAAACACCAATGTGCTTAAAGTAACAATAAATTATATATATAATATAATATAATATAATATAATATAATATATATATATATATTTTTAAAACCCAGCTATCTTCATTAGCAGACCAATTCAGTGAGAGGAACACAGTGTGCCTGCTGTGAACAGTGGAGGATTAACTAGCTGTCTTGTTCTCTGGGTCCTGGGCTCTGCTATTTAGTACTTCTGTGACAGGAGCTTGATTCTGCCTTATGCAAATGGAAACACCAGGTCCCTGTATTGGTGTAGACCCTGATGAACAGTCCAGGGTGTTCTGTCAATAGCCATGGCTGAGCTAGTGAGTCATCTTCCTCCCTTCCCTGGAGCCGGGGAGTCAGTTGTCACTGCCAAGCTCACCTATCTTCTGCACACTGTCTCATTACAGAACCCAGGCTCCTACAGACTCACCCTGCAGCCCAGGCTGCCCTGGAATTTGGGATGCTTAAACCCTAGCTTTCTGAGTGTGGAGACCACAGATTTGTACCACCACACGTAACTTTAGGCTCTGTCTTTCTTTCCTTCTTCCTTCCTTCCTTCCTTCCTTCCTTCCTTCCTTCCTTCCTTCCTTTCTTTCTTTCTTCCTTTCTTCCTTCTTTCCTTCCTTTCTTTCTTCCTTCTTTCCTTCCTTTCTTTCTTTCTTCCTTCCTTCCTTCTTTCCTTCCTTCCTTTCTCCTAAATAAATCTCAATTATATACCAGGGTTGACTTTAATATGGAGTCACATTCTGTAGTCCAAGCATTAGTTATGTGGAAGGTATTTTTTTCCTAGTTAAAAAATACAAGCAAACTCTCTAATTTTCCTTGTGCCTTGTTGCTTCTCCCCAACCCACACCAAATCCCTATAATTTCAAACTCACTAAGTATCAGTGTCTATGAACAAAGTATCATTTCCCCAGAGGTTTTCTTACTCAGGCAGAGTAACATGGGACATGTCAATGTGACGCTGGATGACTTCCTTAAAGAAGTCACTGCTTCAGCGACACTGGGTGCATCCATGGGGCCAACCTGTTCAACATGATTACATAAAACTGCCCCAGATGCAGAGTGAACCTGTGAGCAGTGGGCACTCAGGGAAGGGAACAGAGTGTGCTGGGTCCACCAGACCTGCTGGCAGAAGGCTCTCTATTGATGATCATCTTCCGGGAGCGTTGCCTGCCAGAATCACAGTGAAATGTGAATTTAGTGCCCCTGGGGACACCAGCCACAGTTTTTGTAGCTTGGGTTTTTAATAATAATAATAGTAGTAGTAGTAATAAAATGAATAGAACAAATATTCAAAAAGGAAGAACTAGAGTCGGAGGCATGAATCTGCAACTTGCAACATCCGGGCGAGCATTTTGCAACATGGAGATGTTTTCTGTAAGCCCAGAATCATCACATCTGACAACATAGTCTCAGTTTAGAGAAGGGGGGAGGAGGACTCTGAGAAGGGAATTTGCACAGTAAGCACACTACAGCCCCGGTTATTCTCATTTTCATGAATGTGATCAGCAACCTCAGGGGATGAATCACAGAGACGTGAAACTTACTGCCACTCAAAGGCTTTGTTCCTCTCCGGGAAGCTCCCGAGATTCTTGGAGGCTGACTCTTTCAGACAGGACTTTCATAGCAGGGACCACTGGTTCCTGCACAGGCCCCATACTCCTCTGTTCCCTGAGGCTTTGCTAGTTTTCTACAGCAAGTACCTGAAGTCTCTATACAGAACCACCTCCAAATGCTGGAGAGTCATAGGGCGGCTGTCTGCTAGGGGCTTCCTCACTGGCTCAGGCTCATAGCCTCCTAGACTTTGAGACTGACCTAGTCTGGTCTTGGTGCCTCTCCTTCTTGCCACACTTCCTGCTCCCCTTCTTGAGTTTCCTGTGCCTATCCCCTAAACAAGGTGAGTATCAGGATCCCACAGGAACCCAAGTCTCAGATGTTCATATCTGCTTTCAAAGAATGGTGTGGTATTTTCAAATAA
Source organism: Apodemus speciosus (assembly GCA_002335545.1). NCBI lineage: Eukaryota > Metazoa > Chordata > Mammalia > Rodentia > Muridae > Apodemus > Apodemus speciosus. Next base: position 54,758 of record BDUI01004869.1, read on the forward strand.
CCTACACTATCCTATGCACCTCAAGCCATCCCTGGGTCACTTATATGTGAGCACCATATAAATTGTTCTTACACTGTGTCATTTCAGAAATAATGACAAGGAAGTTGATATATGCTGAGTGTAGATGTAATTATTCCCCTTGAGTTTTGTCAATTATATTTGGTTGAATTCACAGATGTGAAATGCAGACATGAGAGCCCCCTTTCTACCAGCTTTAGTCATGTTCCCATTGCCCCTCAGTGAAGCTTAGTTATTTTGGACAGTGGTGTAGAAAACATGGGAGACACACATCTCTTGGACATACTGAGGTAGTTTCTTTTGGGTACATACACAAGAGTGGAAAGATATTTATGAGAGAAAATCATATTACAATAATTGGAGAAATTAAAAAATGTATGAATAAATGAAAAGCTAGCCCATGCTTGTGAGTTGTAAGAATTTATATTGCTAAGCTATTCACACCACCCAAAGTATTCCACCAATTCAAGGTAATCTGTATTAAAAATCTCAATGGCATTTTTCATAATAATGGGGAAAAACAATCCTAAAATTTCTTTGAAAGCACGGGATGTACTGAATAACCAAAGCAGTCTTGAACGAGAAGAATGAAGTTGGAATCATCAGACAAACTGACTTCGGAATATTCTACAAAGCTATAGAAATCAAAACAGTATGGCACTGGCATAAAAACAGTAATATAGCCCAGTAAAATAAAGCCCACCCTATAGAAAATGCTGATTTTTTGACTAGTATGCAAACGACAGACTTTGCACGTGGCACAAGGTGTTTTCTTTAAGGAATGGTGCTGAGAAAACTGGATGTCTGTCTACACCCTCAAGGGTGAAACCAGACCCATATCTCTAACTGTATGTAAAAATGACCTAAATGGATTAAAACTTAAACATAAGAATCAAATCTTAGAAGCTATTAGATGATAGCCTGGGAGACTTCTCCATCATATTGTTTGGGCCACACATATTTTTGTACAAAGACAATAAAGGCAAAAAAACCCCAAAAAACAAAAAACAACCCCCCCACATACTCCCCAAAAGGATTACACCAAACCAAAAGCCTCTGTACAGCAAAAGAAACAAGAAAAGAAAGCATCTGAATTTTGAATCTGAATTTTGAATCTGGTAAAAGGTTAATAGACAATATAAGAAACTCAAATAGCTCAAAAGCCCAAAAAACAACATTATTTTAAAACTATAAGCAAGGAACCAAAATAGATATGCCCCTAAATTACTATATACAAATGGTCAACAGGCATATGAGAGCAATGTTTAAGATCATTCATCATCAGGGAAATGAGAATCAAAATGAGTTTCTCTTATCTAATCAGCATGGCCACTAGAGAGAAAACAATGCTTTTTCCCAAAACAAGGGCAGCTGTCCTGGCCCTAGAGAACGTACCACTCTTATTGGCCCTCTGCACAAATGTGGATTAGTGTAGTCATCAGGAAAAACAACATGGAAGCTTCTAGAATCTCAACCCAGATCTCTGAATCCATGGCATGCTTCCTAAGCAGTTCATCTCTCCCAGTCAGCAGACACAGATTTTCATTTCAATATTGAGACTCAGATTCAATGTCAGTCCTGTCACAGGCCCAACACAACATACTTTGTTTGTGCTTCTTGTAAGTGAGTGGGTTCCTTAACTGGATATTTAATATTCCCATCCAGGGCAAAAGAGAGAGCTGCAGTCTTTAAAAATGTACTGTCGGAGCTAGAGAGTTGGCTCAGCAGTTAGGAGCACTGACTGCTCTTCCAGAGGGCCTGAGTTCAAATTCCAGCAACCACATGGTGGCTCACCACCACCYGTAATGAGATCTGATGCACTCTTCTAGTGTGTCTGAAGACACCTATAGTGTACTTACATATAATAATAAATAAATATTTTTTTAAAAATGTACTGTCAACTGTAGAGGGAGAGTGGAAGTGTTCATGGATCGCAGATGGAAATGCTGCCACTACTGGAGGGCGAATGGGTTAAGTACAGTGTGATGACCGAATGCTATTATTCATCCTAAACAAGGAAGGACGCTCTGATGCAGGAGATGCCATTGGATAGATCTTGAGGATATTTTGCTAAATGAAACTAATTAGTCAGACGATATATGTCTTGAGTCCACTCACAGGAGGAACCTAAAGCAGTCATCTTCACAGAAGCAGAGAGAATGTCGGTAACAAAGAGGAGAGGGAACTGGTGACTGTTTGGTGAGGGTAGTTTCAGTTTTGCAAGATGAAAGGAGTTTGGGAGCTGAAGGATGGCGATGGTTGCACAATAATTTAAATGTACTTAAAGCTGAAGAAGCGGACATTTTAAAGGGGCTAAAGTTACAATTTTCATATGACACACACTTGTCTACAATTAAAATAATAACAAAACGAGACACCACAGTAGTCTATTGTTTGCGGGTTTGTTTGTTTTTGTGGGTTTTGTTGTCTTGAGTGTGGGTTTGCTATTGCTACTGAATAGATCTTTGCTTGCTTGTTAACAAACCCATGCTGCAGAGACTTACTTATAGCCCTCGCTGTCCTGGAACTCACTCTGTAGACCAGGCTGGCCTTGAACTCAGAAATCCACCTGCCTCTGCCTCCCAGAGTGCTGGGATTACAGGCGTGCGCCACCACCGCCCCGCTGAGACTTACTTTTAAAGAAATAATCACAATAACAGGTCCAGCTTTTAAATGATGGTAACAGTCATCTGACGTCAAGGCCTAGAGTATCCCAAGTGTGACGTAGCCCCTCCCCCACTGCACTTCCACTGGTTCTTTGCATAGGGGATGATGAGGTCATCTCTGCGTGGGACACACTCAGATGCTGGGAACTAAATGCTTTCCCATACCTAATGTCTTCTATTTCCTGATGTTATCAATTAGCCAGTACAGTAAAGCCAGGCCCTGCTGCTCAGTCAGTGGGGTGGTGAGGGATTACCATCGCCCTGAGAATGCCAGGATCTTTCTAATGTGGACCAGCCTTCTGCAACTGAGAAGCTGGACTGAGATATCCCAGGAGGGCCCATGACAGAGATGATCAAAGTAGACAAGCTCAAACACCACACCTCTCGCTTTGTGTCTATGGGGAAAAGTGGGAATCCCCTGTCTTATCATCTGTCTTATCAGGTTCATTTTGCTCCAGCAGAGAACGTTTTCTGCGGCCAGATGACTTTTGTCTGAGTCTAGCCGAAGCACAGTTCAGGAAGACTCTTGGAGTTGAGATTGAGCTTTGGAATCTGTTTTTAATCAGCTTAATCTAACCGTCAAAAACACTCAGAGTGGTAAGTCAGAAATAGGTGCAAGCTGCTGTAGGAATCCAGCTTTTGTTTATAATATCACTATGCATAACTGCCAAGCCCAGGGTCCCCCGCATGGAGAGAACACATAAATAAAAGGCGGTTTATGCATACAATGGAATAATAGCCTGAAAAATAAATCCTGACATGCTACCAGAAGGCTAGGAATGCCAGCAAAGGATGACTTTGGAGTCTTCCGATGGGAGCTATGGTCTACCTCTCTCRTGTGGTCTCAAGGCCATGGCTCGCTGCACGCCCAGGCACTGGGCTCATTCATGAGACATTTGTTTGTTTGTTCATTTAGTTTTTAGTTGTATTGATTATTTTTATTAGCACTGTGATCAAAATGCCTGAAAGAAACACCATATGGAAGGAAGGACTAGTTTTGGCTCACGGTTCCGGAGGGGTCAGTCTGTTGTATTTGGAAAGGCATGGTGGAGACAGCCCCTCACATCAGGTCAAACTAGGAAGCAGGAAGTAGGCACGGAGTGGTGGAGGTGGGTACTGGCCTTTTTTCCCTTGTCCCTTGTCCCATTTTAATCGACCTGTGCCTCCAGTCCATCCAGCCCATGACACGGTGCCACTCATTGCTAAGTTAGACCTTCCCACTCAGTCCATCCTCTGGGAATGCCTTCATAGACAGGTGTGCTTCAGTCTCCTAGTGATCAAAATCCAGCCACGCTGACATCAAAGATTACCCATCACACTGGTGACGTAGGAGATAGAATCCTGGGCCTTGCACATATTGGGAAGTTTGCTGACACTGAGCCATGCCTCCAGATCTTGGACCCACTCATGAGAATCAGCCATTCTTAAAGTCACAGCATTTATTTCTTATGGCTTCACACATAAGCACCATTTAAAATCAGTACCAAGGATACACATTAAATTCACTAGACTGAACACTGATGGGAGTCCTTTCTATGACACATGGCATTTCAGTAGGAAATGAAACRTGCCATCACCAAATGCAGCAGAATCTTTTGGAGACTAAAGACTCATGATAATGGGGGATCCTGACTGGGTCTAGGAAGGCAGGAAAAGAAGTTCTTTAAGGACATAGCTGGAGCCATCAACAAACCCAGAGGATAGGCTACGCAAGATTCTCAGCTCAACATTTATTTCTTTATTTATTGGTTTTCATCATGGACTGTGCTGAAATAACAAAATTTATATCCAGATGTGATGATGGCATACACCTGTATTCCCAGAAATCTAGAAGCAGGGACAGGAGGATTTTGAGTCCAAGGCCAGTCTAGGTTCACAGGGACACTTTGCCTCAAAATATTGATAGATAGATAGATAGATAGATGGATGGATGGATGGATGGATGGATGGATGGATGGATAGATGTCATTGTTCTCAGGATTCAGAGGTACATATTTGGGGGTTCTTTCAGTCTATACTCAAGTGGCTCAGAAAATTTGCTACTTGTGAATTAACTCCTTATAGAAAGAGAAAATCACACACACAGACACANACACACACACACACACACACACACACACACACACACCAATGCAGTGTTGTGAACTTATGAAGAGAGACAGTGAGAGAGCAAGTGGGGACACGCGTAAGTGATTAGGGAGCTGAGCTGGAACGAGGGTAATGAATGGGTTTACAAGAATCCTCCTGCTATGATGGCAACTTCTATGAAACTTAAAACTCTATCAGTAAAAGCCACTCCCACTGCCCTCTCAGGAAATGAAACCTTCTAGTGTGCACCCAAAAGCCACAGCAGGCTGCTGGGAATCACTCCTTTGATTTCAAATGGCTCTCCAAAACTCACTTTGCACATTCCTGTTGAGAACTCTCTCTTCTGGAAAGTTCTGTCAGTTCTGTTCCTTGCCTTCAAAATCTGTAATTATTGTACCCTTGGCACAGCGGAAGTGTAGCCAGCTGCTCTGGGGGCCGCACCCATTCCTGCTCAGACTGGCAGTTCCTGGGCATGGGGACCAGTGCCAGTGGCCACCAAGCAGGACTTCTTGTTCCAAGGAGTGGTTAACCTTTAGCTTCCTAATGACTCTGGGACCCATAGCTATGGTATAAAGTTTTCTCTGGCTCTTGTTCCTGTGTGACCCCTGGGGCAAGACGTAACTGACCTATGCCTCTGTTTGCTTACCTGTAAAAGGGGCAATGCGTAAGGGTAGTTTGAAAAATGAAGGAAGCCAGCGTGAGAAATACATCCAGCATTTTGTGGGCCCAAGGCCTCAGCCAAAGTCAGCCCAGGCTATTGGGGGGTACAGTCACTGAGTGTGTGAGAGCATTAGCACACAGGAGTGTGTGGGAGTACACCCCTGTACCTGTGTATATACACTGACACATGCTCATGGAACATATATAGCACATGTATACATTTACATACATACATTCACATATTATATACGTGTATACATTTATACATATATAGACATAAATATATGCACACAAACATGGTGATACATTTATACACATGCACACATATACCACGTATACACATATATCCACACATTCACATATATTCACACACGTATATGTAGACACACACATACAAATACACACACACATATGCAGTTGTTGTTTTGTTTTGTTTGTGACAGCTGGTCTCAAACTCACTGTGTAATCAGGGGGATGATCTTGAACTCCTGAGATTTCTGCCTCTACCTCCCAAATGCTTAGATTTACCTTATTCATTTTTTTTAAAGACAATGTCTTACTATGTCTTAGCCGTCCTAGAACTCACTATGTAGCCCAGGCTGGCCTCAGATTTCCAGAGATCCCCACTGCCTCTGCCTCCAAAGCACTGGTACTAAAGGCATGCACCACCATGCCTGGCTCTACCTTATGCGGCACCACCACACCCAGCAAAACCATCTCTATTTACTGAACTCACCCCGAGGATTTAGCAGTCAATGGGTTCAGAAAGGAAGGGAAGACTTTCCATTTCGGTATATTGCTAACTTTGGGGTCACTTGAGAAGAATTAAACTTTTATCTAGTGGATGGGAACGGTGGTTCCGTGGGTAAAGTGCTGGCTGAGCGAGCACGAATGAGTTCAGGTCCCAGCATCCATCCTTCTAAAATGCTGGTGTGGAGCTGCGTACCTGCAGTCCCAGGGATGGGAGCTGGAGAGAAGAGATGGCTACAGGTGAGGGGCCGGGCTCGCGGCTAATTCGGTTCAATTAGAGAGCCTATTTCAAAACCTATGGTAGAGCCAGGCATGGCGCGGCATACATTTAAGTCCGATACTTCAAAGGCAGAGGCTGGAAGATTTCTATGAATCTGAGGCTAGCCTCTGCTACATAGTGAGTTCTAGGGCAGCCAAGACTACATAGTGAGACGTTGCCTTTAAAAATAAAATAATAAAATAAGATAAAGTTGAACCAGGTAGAGTAGTGCATGTATTTAATCCCAGCATTTGAGAGGCAGAGATGAGAGGATCTCTGTGAGTTTGAGGTCAGCTTGAGAGTGAGTTCCAGGACAGCCAGGGCTTCACAGGAAAACCCTGTCTCAGAAAAAGAAAATCCAAAAAGATGATGATGATGATGACAATGATAATGATATTGATGTCGAAAAGCAATAGAGGCAGAAGACACTGGAAGGCAGGAGACTTCCGGTCTCCACACATCCATGCACAGGAAAGTAAAGAGGGAAAAAAAGTTAAAATTAAGTTCCGTATAAATAGTGACAGTGGAACCCACAGTCCTCTGATCTGACCTTAGGGGTAGAGCAGAAAAGGGCACGGGAATGTGGGGCTGGGAAACACGGCAGGGGACTTCCAAGATGCGAGATCGGTAAGCCAAAGCCACGCTGCTCTGGTTCGGGGTGTACCTGCTCTTTCTCCCTCGGTGGTAGATGGACACCGAGACCCCAAGGGTAGGTGTGCTGTTATCCTGTAAGCAATTACCATGGCATGTCCCCTGCGTCAGCTTTTCCCAGAGAGAATAGTAGGTATGCAGCACACAGCCACAATTTCAGAATGGAAGGCAGTCCTCCAACTCCTGTGATTACCGCCGCTCTAGTCGGACTTGAAAATTCCACCTAGACGGCTGAGCCGTCTCCTGGCTGCCTGCCCCTGTCGTGAAGGCCTGCTGGGGGTGAGCTGTTCTTCCCGGCACACAGTTACCCGAGGGCTAGTGTTAGTCACCTCTCTCTGTTGTTCAAATCTTTTGAAAAGATCCTACACGGAGGAGGACACAGTGTCTCTCTGTTGACACTCACCAAGCCTGAACGTCACAGCCCTGCAGAAGTGATGGGTGGAGACAGGATTACACTGTCCTGACTTTAGGGACATCTCAGGAAGCTAGTGTCACAAACACAGGAAGGTTAAAAAAGTACAGTTTGAGCCCGGCAAAGTGGCAACCCAGGAGGCTGCTAGCCGTTGGGAGGCCATGCTGGGCTGCGTAGTGATTTCAAATCTGGTTTGGGCTTTCAAGGCAGACTTTATCTCAGAAATAAATCGAATCAAATCAAACTATGTCAACAACAACAACAATAAAACCCAACAAACAAATAAACCACATTCTGCTTGCGGGCTCAGGCAGTAACTCAGTTCTAGAGTGCTTACCCAACAGGCACAAAGCTGTGAACTCATCCCCAGCACTCCGTAAACTAGGTGTGATGGCTCTGGCCTATAATCTCAGGACTCAGCAGGTGGAAGCAGGAAGTCATAAATTCAAGGTCATCCTCAAATAAAGTGAGTTCAAAGCCAGCCTGTACCAAATAAGGCCCTGTCTTAATAACAATAGCATCATCATCATCATCATCATCATCATCATCATCATCATCATCATCATCATCATCATCATCATCCACTTCTTGAAGCAACAGAGATGAAGTCATTTAAAGCTAGGCATGTCCTAAAAACTCTCTTCTAAATAGTAAACCATTGCCAGACATGGTCGTTCACATCTGCAATCAGTGTGGTACTCAGGAGGCTGAGGGGAGAGGCTGAGAGTCTGAGGCTAGCTGGCTTACCCAGCTTTAGCTGACAACAGCTGCCCCTTAGTGTGGGGCCGTGTGTACAGAAGGCACTATCTACTACCCCACTCGATTCACACGTCCCCTTGAGCACTGTGGAGCAGAGACCATTGTTGTCAATCCCACCTTATAGCTGAAGGAACTGAGGCTCTGAGTGTGTGGTGAACAGTGCAGCCGGGAATGATGACCAGGCCAAGGCCTTCCCATGAAGCAGGTCACGCACGGCTCTGAGACACTCAAGCAACACTGGGTCCTGGCTTTGGAAAAGTTGATGTGGGATTGTGGAARGTGGGAAAATCCTCACAGGCCTCAGACTCAGAGGCGGCGCAAGCCCACCCCACCTTCTTCCTCTCCAGCTCAGACTTCCTGCGTCTGCATATCCTCCCAGGTTGGCGGGCATTTCTTGGGCAYGTCCTTCTCTCTGGCGCTATGAGACAGGGCCAGGAGCTCTGCCCCAGGGCTGAGGGCTTGTCTGGAAGCCAGAGAAGCTAGGAAGTTTATCTCTCTGCTGAGAGCCTAGTGCAGTTCCTGACAACAGCCCTTCCCCAGGAAGCTGTCAGTCACAGCAGCTCCAGTGTCACACCTCAGAGGTCATTCTGGGGTGGCCTATGGGGCCATGTGTGTCTTGTCTCACACTGAGCTTCTCCTGTCATCCATAGTGAAGATCATTTAACATTTAAATAAAAAGATTTGGGGGCTGGAGAGACAGATGGCTCAGCAGTTAAGAGCATTGACTGCTCTTCCAGAGGTCCTGAGTTCAGTTTCCAGCATGGTGGCTCACAACCATCTGTAGTGGGATCTGATGCCCTCTTCTGGTGTGCCTGAGGACAGCAACAGTGCACTCATATACATAAAATAARTAAATAATTCTTAAATAAAAAGATGTAAAAAACCAGAAACTTTACACACAAATCTAGACTTCTACTTTCTTACAAATCACAGTACTGGGCCATTACGTGTTGCTGTCTTCTTTACTTTTGAAGTAGTAGTTTCACACATTTTCATTTATTTTTAAACACACCAGAGAATCATGCAAGGATGCCTGCACTGGATGCAAATCTGTCCCCSACACAGGCATGCACTTTGCAGCTGGGCTGGGTGAGAGACCCCTGACCTCATCTTCATTGCACACTACAACCTGTGTTATCTCCAAACCAGTCATTTCTGCACCATYATGCATACTGAATTACCAACGTGGTAAGTCAGGATTTAGCTCCCCAAAGAAGCTGGGGCTCACGGGGSAGCGYGAGCTTGTCACACCTCACACGGGACCACTCCCAACTGGATGTGTAACACATGAACACCTCTCTGGTTAGGGTGAAGGGACATGCCTAGGATCTAGGATTTCTTGCTGTCTTGGTTTTTGATGAGCTCAAAAACTACTAGTTTCAATAGAAATAACCCCAGCTCCCACCCACTTACACCAAGAGACTCACGAAAGTCCCCCGGGCAGGGCAGCAGGGAGCACATTTCTCAGTCTATTTCACCTTTCCTTAATAAATCTACATTTGCCTTGTTTACTCTATGTTCCCTTGTTTTTCTTGGGCAGGCGTGCACCAATGAACATGGAAGCCACTGGCTGGGGGTGTCTCGGATGTCCCTTGATCATCTAGCATACTAGTTCTTCAACTTAAACTCACCAAGAGCCAAGAAGGAAGCATTGTTCCCCCAAGGCCCCATACCTGCCTCTCCGGTCTCTTTTTGGTTTTTCCTGTGTTTGTTTGCTTGAGTGCCTTGCTGTGGATTGAAGTCCACAGCTGAGGAATACTCCCAGCCCTTGGCATGCCCCCTTTGACTTTGGCCTTGGCTCTCAAAGTGTCAATAACATCAACAGAAAGTTTTTCATGCCATCTGTTCRTCTTCTCAGAAGTGATATACTAATTTTTTGGGCTCCTGTGCCGTTTGATTATGGATCCGACAAGAAGACCCAGGGAAACTAGAGTTTCCTTTTGGAATAGCCATTAYGCCTTCACTTTGACAACTTGGATTTGGGGGAGGAACATATATGGCTTCCCTTAGATAGAACTTGTACTGTCTCGTTCGCCACAGCCCCTTCATTCATTCTTGTCTTCCATTCTGAGAGCACATTTCAGTTGCTATCCAGCTCCTTTGGNAGAGAGAGAGAGAGAGAGAGAGAGAGAGAGAGAGAGAGAGAGAATGCATTTGTTTTGTCTCAAGTATGTCTGTGTACCACTTTCATGCCTGGTGCCCATAAAGGCCAGGAGAGGGCATCAAATCACTAGAAACTGGGGTTACAGATAGCTTTGGGCCTGCCTTGTGGGTGTTGGGAATCGAACCCAGGTCCTCCGGGAGAGCAGCAAGAACTTCTAACTGCTGAGCTATCTCCCTAGCCCTATGTGTTTATTCATTTGCGATATGACGCACTGCTTGCTACCTTTGGTTCAGGGAACCAGAGCAGGACTAAAGTCAGCCTTGGCGAACTGGAGATAACTTGTCTAAAAGCAAAACAAAACAACACCCCAAACAAAGAATCAAAGAAAGAAAAGCAAGGAAAGAACTGCCTTTGAGAATTCAGTACAATGCAATCATCTCCCATGTCAGAGTTCAGTGAACTTTCTCCATCCAAGGGTAAATATTTCGGACTTTGAAGGCAATGAAGGCGATGCTATTCAGTCTGGCAACTATCTGGAGGAAACACAGGCAATTCAAAACCAAGAGGTGTAGCTATATAGAAACAGAAGCTGACTGACAGATCTTTATTTGGGGGGGGGGATACATTTTGCTGACTGTTCTCAACAACTCTGTTCTCTCTCCTGTTGTTTCTCTTCCACACCACACCCTGTGCTTCATGAAGTTACCATTATTATTATTATTATTATTATTATTATTATTATTATTATTATTATTATTATAATATTACCTTCAGTATTGGCCAACTGCCTGGGGCGGTAGCTGAGGTGGCAGAATGCCTGCTGTTAGTAGGAAGCCCTGGCTTTGCTCCCCAGCACCATCGGGTGGCGCATGTCTGAAATCCCAGCATTCAGGAGGAAGAGGCAGAAGGACTGGAAGGTGAACATCATTCTCAGCTGCACAGTGAGTATGACGCTCATCTGTTCAAGAGGCGGGCTCAGCACACGCTAGTCAGATGGTCCACGAATGAGTCGCACCCCAGCTCTGGGATGCACCCCAGCTCTGGGACAATCTCTAAAATAATCGACAGGAGTTTTCAGTATCCCTCCTTTGTTGCCCTCCAAGTAGAAAGATRAGAACTTTAAGTCAGAGTTTTATGGGACAGATTTTAAATGTGCACCCAGGAAACCCAGAAAGAAACCCCTCCAGATCAAGGTGATCTGCTGGTGGGAAATAGGTGAGAGTGGGC
>BDUI01004870.1:28199-43252 GCA_002335545.1 Apodemus speciosus
ATCAGGCATGTCTAAGGAAAAATTATGAATAAACAAAAAACAATGGCCATCTCTAGAAATAGAAAGCAATGGTTTAAGTTAGCCAGCCCTCAGGGGTTAAACAACAGTTTCCATTGGAAGAGAACTTTAGTTAACAAGGAAGAGAACATTAGTTAACAGGGTGATTTCTTACAAGTATTTTTAAGTTTRCATCACAATAACGTAAAGACRGAAACATGAAGCAGCAGTTCACTAACAAGAGGAAAAGATCGCACAGCATGAATATGACTGTAGAAAGAAATTAAAAAGATGGGAACAAATATTTTCAGAATTATAAAAATTCTCAAATTCCTCAATTCTGAAGATCTAGGGAATAAAAAGGAAGAAAACAAAAGCAGAAGCCCATCTGGATGTGTCATGATTCTGCAGACCATGGAAACAGAGAGTCAAGGAGAGGAGAGAAGAGAAAGACTACCAGCCAGTAATCAAAACTGATGAAGAAAGAGCAGCATCTCTCAGAAGCTGGCACAGTAATCTGAGAAAACCTGAAGTCACACATTAGTTTTGAAAAGAAGGATTACCTTGGATACTTTCAGACAAAATAGAATAGAGTTTGCTTTGGGAAGACTGAGAAATCTAAAGCCCATCTTCCATTAGATAAAAAATGATTCTATGATTAAAAAAGAAATGCTAAGCAAAGCATATGGCCGAATGGGAAAGCAAACCTTTGAAAATATTAATCATGTGAAGGAGAAAAACACTACTTTCCTTCTGAGCTTTTAGTTTGAAAAAAAATAAAAAGAGGGAGCACACACAATAATAGCAGTGTGTGTGGGATCAAAATGTTGCAAGTTTCTTGTATTGATTTATAAGAGAGAAAATTACTTTTAGACACTAGAATATTGTGTTTCCTAAGCTCCAAAGAACAGAAAGAATGCATAGTCATGTTTCTTTGWGAAATGGTTGCTGCTCAGTTGCTCATGCCCCAGTGCATAGCCCCAACCCGTGCCATATAGAACTGGATCCAGTAGAAAAGCAGTAACTTGAAAAAAAACTTTAAGTGAAAGGGGAGCTACTGTAAGTATATTTGATAAACATTTAAAAACAAAAATTATTACCTAGTCATCTTAGTAAATGTTATGACCAATTGAGAGTTTAGCTAATCAAAAGTTCCCATTCCTATAGGAACCTTGTCAACTAGTCCCAACATGAATAAAATAAAAATTGTCTATCAAATGGCAGCTCTTTCAATGATTAGTAGATCAAAATATATTGTATAATGAGTTATTCATTTTAACTCTTAAGGAAATAACTTTTGACTAGGGCGATACTTTCTATTATATCTTTGTTTTTAAATTAATTTTTCTGCATATTTCCTTCATAAACCCTTGGTTATTCATTTAGTTTTAAAAAATTTAGTAGAGCATGACATAAACACAAAGCATCAATAAGCCCAAGCATAAAAAGCAATTTAAAAATAATCAGGAGGTAAATACACAAGGATGATCTATATTATTTATTATTACAAAATGACATCATTGTTTATATATATTTGTTTGTGCATATTATATTATATTGACTATTTACAGAAGCAATCAAAAGATCTTTGAAAACTTATCAAAGACACATATTTTAAAATAACTTTCATGATACACATTTTTTTTGCCTGAATTTAGCAATGAAAGGCCTTTGTAGTAGAACTTGAGTAGTTGCGGGGATTTCCACGTCCACATAGAAAAAAGGTCTATTGTTTCTTAGAAAGGCTCACCTTGGGAGGATTTCTTTTTGGGATAGCTCTAAAATTTAACTGTTTCTCAAAACTTGTTTTCAAAATAAAATACACCGTACAGCTCTGATCACTGCAGTTCAGTGTCATTACCACAGACATCTTAAGATCCTACCCACAGTGGACATATTTGTGGTGAGATATCCACCACAGAAAGCCTGAGACTGGTGGGATGTTTGAAAACCATCATAGAAGGCCTGTGATTGGTAGCATGTTTGCATTTCATGGTCAGTTTAAGTTGAAGCTAGAGCTCGAGGCAAATTTCACCTCCACGCTTGGAAGTCATTCTCAAAAATGAGGGTACACTGTTAACACACATAGGATCTCATAGATAACCTGAACATAACCTATGAAATGACAGCACTAAAACTGTCATTCCGTACTTGACAGTAACCATAAAACAATGACAACAAACACCAAACATGCAAACAAACAGAATCAAAATCGGAACAAAAACAAAATTAAACAAACAAAAACTCAACCATTTTTAAAAATGCATACTTAAAATTTAAAATATAAATTTCCCCAGTAAGCTCTTGTGAGTGTGAATGCTAAACTGGTTTATTTTAGAAGAGACAGGCTGACTGAAAATGCTGTCTGGATAGGCTCAATGTCTGTGACTGCAATTAATTTTATATTAGCAGATGTGTTTGCAAGTTGCTACAATCCCCCCATTCTTTCTGCTGTCATTCTCTCTCTTTGGTTTCCTTTTTCGTTTTTTTTCCTCCTTGAAAGTAAAATACTAACTAATCTTTGATTTCTCGTTCATTTTCTATATCTCTCTCTGAGTCAGAAATAAATTTCTTTCCATCTCTACCTTTAGAACAGAGGATTTTTTTCAACAGATTTCTGTCCAGTGGCTGTGGAACCACCACACTGTTTACTCTAAGAACTGATTTAAATTCTTTTGAGTGACTTAGATATTTCTAGCTCTTTCTTGAGTGTGATATTTAAAAAAAAAACAGGTCAGACAACACAAGTTGCTACATAATATTTGTAAAGACCATAGCATGGCCACACAAGCCCATCCCATTGTAGTGTGAATGCATCTTGCCATAATTACAAAGAGAGGTTCTCAAGTGAGGAGCCTGTACCCCAAGCATGTTATTAGACACGACAATAAGTAATCCCTTGCCAACTAAAGTCTGTAACCATGGCTACAGAACCTTTGTCTCATTCCCGTCAAAGGAAAAGTTCTTGGAGCGCAAGCAGGAAGGGGGAACTCCAAGAATGACTAAGGGGAGGTTTCGCCATGCATAAGGAGGGAACACTCAAACTCTCAGAGGTCTACTTCCAGGGTCTCTAAGTGCTGAGCTTGACTACAGTCACTCTAGCATCCTCTGAAGGGGAGAAACATTCTAGGTGAAGCAGTCCCTCTTCAATATCCAAAGACCATGCAAGACCAACAATGTCCCAACTTCTCTCTCCTGTTTCTCCCTGTTAAGCATTTAACCTAAATGTTTACCGAGAGATGCCCCCTAAAAACAACCAACCAACCAACAAACCAACCAACCAACCAACCAACCAACCAACCAACCAACCAACCAACCAACCAATCAAACCTACAAACAAAACTTGGTGGGTTTTGATGGCAAGCTACATGTAGAAGAAAGGAGATTCTTTTCATTATCTGCGATTCTACCTGTTTTAAGTTTAGTTGCTTCTTAGAGGAAAACCTCTTGGAGTTCTTTCTCCCTTCCTGCATGCCCGCCAAGAATTTTTCCTTTGCCAGGAATGAGACAAAGGTTCTGTAGCCATGGTTACAGACTCTAGTTGGCCAGAGATTACTTATTGTCCTGTCTAATGACATGGTTGGGGTACAGGCTCCAGAAGGTAGGACATTACCCATCGTCATGTCTGATGCAGTGCTTGGTATACAGGCTTTTAAAAGCTGCCTGCAGAGCCCTCTGCTTGTCTGCTATAGCCACAGCATCAGGAAGAGGCAGAGAAAGAGGAGGCTTACTCTTCTGAAGCATACTATTTTTCTTCTACTTYTGGCATGCTGGGATTKAGCCGCGGGCTGTATGCATGCTCAGCAACCTGCTACCATTCAGCAACATTCCCAGACATATTTTTACTATTTATTCTGACGTAGATTCTTACTGGATTGCCCAGCAAGCCTTGTTATGGATTTGCTCSAATTACAGGCCTGTGCCACCAGGCCTTGCTAATAATTTCTCTCCTTGCTATGGGAGGATGTAGGASCTACTTGTCCCTTGGTTAYCCCAGAAGGCTTACACCAGAAAATCCTTCTTCCTTTACTTCTGCCACGGACTTCTAGAGTCTCAGGCTTGGGGRAAAGRAAAGCCAGGAAGATTTGYAGGCTRCTTTTGCATTCACCCTGCCCGAATTCCCGAGGCACTAAAACAAAGCTGACACCAGTTTGAATTAAGAGTAAGCAGAGGTGAAACACARAGGGAAAAAAAGTCTCAAAAGAGCTCCTAGCTACAAAATGAGTAGAAATGCCAAAACCAAACAACGTACCTAGTTCTCCTCATCCATGTCGCACCTTTGATACAGATGCAGCTTCCTGTGGGAGGCACCCATTCCTTACAGCTTCAGCTACTCTCTGATTGTCCATTTTGTATGTATGTATGTTTGTATRCATGTATGTATGCATACATGTACATATGTGTATATATATGTATATGTATATATGTGTGTGTTGCTATATTGTTATGTTATATTTTATCATGGAAGTAGGAAACTGACCATCTGCAGGCCAATTCTGGACTACAGATATTCTTGTATTTGACCTGTACAATGGTTATAAAAATCCAGACTATCTGAAAGCAGCTTTAAAATGAGGGCATTTCACTTCAAAACATAGGTTTCCAGATTCTATTGAGAATCAGACTTGAAACCGTGGATCTATGATACTAACAACAGTAACCCAGATAATGAGGTATGGCTTACTCTTGAGCATCATGGTGTCCTTCAGTTGGCTATGCCCTCTGTCTGTTACTCATCTGGAAGGCACTTGTGTCTGTGAGTACTATTCTTTCTAAGCTTCTGTGTCTTAAATTCTGCGATGCCAAAGGTTAGGTTTCTCTTGCTTGGTAAAAACAAATAAGCTTATTAAAATTTGACATATATTGTTGTTTTAATCAAAGTTCTATTGCTGCGAAGTGATGCTGTGACTACAATACCTCTTATAAAGGAAACCATTTAACTATGTCTTGCTTACATTTGAAAGGTTTAGTTTGTTATCATCATGGCTGGAAGCATGATGGCATGCAGGCAGACATGGTGCTTGAGAGGTACATCTCAGCAGGTAGCAGGAAGAATGAGAGACAATGGGCTTGGTTTGGGCATTAGGAACCCTATAGCACATCCTCAGTGACATACGACCGACCACCCACAAGGCCACACATTTTAATCCCTGTCAAGTACTACCACTCAGGCATTCAAATCTATGGGCCTATGGGGGCCATTTCTATTCAAACCACCATAGTTGTCTAGCATGAATAAATTCAACTATACCTCCACAAATGGTGTCATTTCATTTTCATTCATTGTACTCCACTCCCATCCCCTGCCCCGACAATTTATTTACATAAAGACTTTGTTCTGACATATACCTACAACATACAAAATGGAGCCATGTAAGTTTTATTCTTGGTGGCCTCTGGTCAGGGACATACACATATGACCTGCTCAACTTCTCTGTGTAGCCATGTCTACAGTTGTCTCTTCTATACATATATATTCACCACATGTATGTATGTATGTACACGCATGATGACCTATGCCCTGCTGGGTCTGGAGTTGCCTCTCCAGTTTGATGCTAAATGCTCCATGAAGGATATGAGTGCCAAGAAAGGAGGGAAATCCTTTGAGTTYATTACAGCCACACCTAGTGCAGAGTGTGGCGCAGACAGCAGTACTTGTGTTCTTTATAAGTAGCCTTCTCAGCAATCCCTATCTGATTAACATCCAAGTTGTTTCTCAGGAGCTCAGCTCTAGGTAGGAATCACAGTGGATTTTGCTTCGCCATCCTTTATTTTTCATGGTATCATATTTGCATTTTTTAAAAAAATTATTTATTCCTCTGGGCCATGTAAATCACTGTCTTCCCTACTCTTTTCCTAATCTCCACATTAACAACAACAACAACAACAACAAAAATGACTAAGTTTTTAATTTTGACCAAATTTATTGGGAACAAGACTGCCCACGTTTCAAATAATAAGTGTGTTGGTTCGCTGCTCCTGACATTAATTCAAAAGGATTTGTTTATTTGGCTGCTTTGATTTGTTAGGTACCAAACTATTCTCTAGAAATTTAAAAGTGAGCAAGCAGAAGCAGTTGTTAATATGGACATGGGCATCTATCTGTGATGCCAGCATCAGGGAGGTGGAATCAGGAGACTGAATTCAAGGCCAGCCTGTAGTACACAGTGAGTCTCTGTCTCAGGGGAAAATACACACACACACACACACACACACACACACACACACACACTCCAAAACAAACAAACAAACAAACAAACAAACAAACAAACATATTAAGACCAGAAATCTGTGCCTATCTAAGTAAAGCGACATGAAATACATTCCAGAATGGGTGATGAACTCAGAGAACTGTCTGTATCATCCAAACAAAGCACCAACTCTTCCTGTCTAGTGAAAGGTTTTCTAGCTAGCTTAGACCAAAGCTAGCTGCTTGCGGCCTGGACTGTGTATTCTAAAGCCAGAACGGGCAGCAGTTTTCTATAACCAGTCATTCATTCCCGAAAGACTTCACCATTTCATTATCAATCCCTGCCTCCCTGTTCAGGTCCCATTCTGTCTAGTTCCACCTCCACCAGCAGCCTTCTGGACCTACCTCATTTTCTCTAGGAGTATGCAGTTGGGATCCAGGAGTACCAGTTGGGATTGCTCATTACCCATGCTTGCTGTCTGAGTCAAACTGTGAAGTGAAAGAATTCATGTAGCAACACCCTGTGCAAGATGAGCTTGTGACCTGTGACCGTTTCCCCTCTCCACCCTTCCTCTCCACAGAAATGCAGAAACCAGGCTTACATTTCTGTGAAATGGAGCCCTCAGTGTTGAGAGCATGGTTTTATTTCCAATCCTTTCCCCCTTCATCATTTTCACAGAGACCAACAAGTGTTCTATTAATCCAGTCCTCTTCCCTCAAATATATGCCAAAAAAGTGGGGCTTGAAATTGTGACCAACTCATGAAAGCAGTTTTCTGCCATGTAAGTGGAAAAGAAATTACAAACAGAAGTTGGATTTCTCTTGCCTTTTCTACTCCTGTTTGCTCTCTGGTCACGACAGGCTTTCTCTGATGATAACAACACTTACATTTGGCTCTGTTGGGGGTTTTTTCCTTGACAGCTCAGGAGTCAGATTCCCTCTAGTTATCCAGGGTGTGGGTGGCTTCGAGAGAATCTTCCAGAAGCTTCCAGATGAACGATCTCTCTTAGAAATGTGTGAACCGAGCCACCAGCCCCCTCAAAGCACAGATTTTAATAAGTCATTTCAATTTTTAGGATGCATATTAATCTAAAAAGTGCAGGAGCCAGAAAGCAGAATTTTCTCAAGTGAGAGTTAAAAATAGCCCTTGTTACAGGCAGAGGGGAGCTCTCCTGACTCCTTGTATATGAATCATTTGCCAGATCCTCACATGAGAAGATGCTGACTTAGGTCACTCACTGTCCCTGGATGTTGCCAGACACAGTAGTTTCAAGAATAACAGCTTGAACTTCTAGTGGCTGGTTCTTCTGTAAATGCTGTACAATGTGTTTAATTCACTTTGGGTCAAGCCATTGAATAGTCAGCCAGCTCTCCTCAAAGTCTTCACTCCTTAGTCTGATTGCTTCATTCTGCTGCTCTCCCGAGGAATGCCTCAGGAGCACTCAAGCCTGACTGGGACTCCCCAACTCTCAGACTCCCTACAAAATGTTCAGCTCTATTCTCTGGTTGACATTTACCAAGGCCCCCAAATGCCTTTTCCAGTACCACATTTCTGCTCTCTTTCAATCATTCATTTGCTAAAGTCCATCCAAAGAAAAAGACAATACAAAAAAATCTACACCTCTCCTTGAAGTCCTTTAAGCTATGGAAACATTCGTAGCTCAATGGACTATGAAAAAGTATTCAAAAAACAAACAACATATCTATAAACACTTCTCCCTTCCTCCTTCCTCTCTTCCAGTTTGCATTTTTCTGCAATGAGAAACAGCAGAGTCTGGGACCATTGCTGTAGTTCCCAGTCTCTGGTGTACCCAGGCACCACTGGCAAAACAACAGGAGTTGGAAATGAGGGCCCTGGTCTGAGCTTCCCCTCAGGACATGCATTCACCAGACAAGAAGGGGAAGGCAGAGCCTGGGACAGGGGAGGGGGCAGAACCTGGTTTGGCTCCTAGTGATTGGTTCGAGTTTGAAGGGGCTGGAAAAGAGAAAGCCTTCTTCAGGAGATTTGGGTGTGGCTCTTGACAATGAAGTCCCGTCCCATTGAAGTGAGCCTTGATGAAGAGATGGTTCATACTTGTTCAAACTGTTTTATTTGATGGCCAATGTGAATTTATACACCTTACTCAGGGTGAATTAGGGATTAAATACCTTTTGTCGGAAGGAATGCCCAGGAAGGGAAGCTCATTGGCTGAACACTCTAGACATTTCTAGATACTTCCTTAGCATGGAGAACTCCAGTTGTTTATGCTACATGACTGATTGCTATGGTCCTCTATGTGTATCATGGTTATGTGTTCCAGAGCAAGTAGTTAGGCAAAGAGCTGTCCTCACTCCGACCATTCTAATTCTGAGTTTCACAGGGTTTGGGCTCACTCAACCTTACTACTTCTTCTGTCTGGTTGCATAATCCACTTGTCCCCCCAATACATATACATATGCATATTCATGTACATATACATAGAAAAGTTTCCCCTTACTGGAAATATGATTCACAAATATTTTCTTATTATYTATATTGTTGATTGGTTCTTTTGGTGTACAGTTTTCAGTTTGGCACACTTGTCTAACTTGACAGTTTTTAGTTAGTTTCCAGCATCTGTTGACATCAAGAAATTCATTCAGAAGGCCAAAGAGCTTTGCCTTTCTGTCTTCTTCTTTTTAAAAAATATATTCTTCTCTCACATGATACATCCAGGTCATGGCTTCTCCTTCTGCTATACTCCTCCTAGGTCTCCCTCTATTTTCCCTCTTCTGCAGATGCACTGCCCGTCCATTCCCTTCAGAAAAGAGCAAGCCTCCCAGTGATAACAAGCAAACATGGTGTAACAAGTTGTAAGACTAGGCACCATGCCTCATATCAAGGCTGGATGAGGCAACCTAATAAAAGGGAAAGGATCCCAAGGGCAGGCAAGATTGGGATGTCAGACATTCCAGTTCCCACTGTTAGGTGACCCACAAATACCCCAAGCTAAATAACCACAGCATGTATGCAAAGGACCTAGCATGGAACCATGCAGGTTAGGTGATTGCCACTTCAGCATCTGTGAGCACCTATAAGCCCTGAATAGTTGATTCTGGGGACTGTTGTGCTAGCTCGTCTTATGTCATCTTGACACACAAGCTAGAGTTATCTTAGAGAGAACCTCAGTTGAGAAAATGTCTCCATAAAATCAGGCTGTAAGGCATTTTCTTAATTAGTGATGGAGGAAGGCCCAGCACATTGTCCCTAAGACAACTGTGTTTTCCTGGTGTCATTGGCCCCTCTGGCTCCTACAATTCTTCCTCCCCTTATTGCATGGGGTTCCTTGAGCTCTGCCTACTGTTTGAGTGAGTCTCTACATCTGCTCTCATTAGATGCCAGAGGAAGTCTCTCTGATGATGATGCAGTCTATGAGTATAGCAGAATATCATTAGGAATCATTTCATTGACTCTGTGTGTATCGGGGGAACATGGCCTTCTGCTTGTGACTTGGGCTTCAAGTTAGAGCAGTTATTGGTTGACTACTCTTGCAGGTTCTGATCCACCATTGCCCAAGCTATACTTTTCTAAGAGTTTTCCAATGTCTGTCTTATGTTTAGTTCTTTAATCTACTTGACTTGATTTTGTATGTGGGATAAAGGGTCTAATTTTATTTTTTTGCATATATTCAGTTTTCCTAACATCATTAAGAGGAGAGAATTTTTCTCCTTGTGTTTTTTGGGGTATACTTGTCAATATTATTTGACCATTATACTTGGAGTATTTCTAGGATCACAGTTGTATTGTATTTGGTTTTGTTTCTGTTTCCATAACAATAGTGTTGTGATTAATACAGATTTTACTTAACTTGAAGTTATCAATACATATGAAATGGAATATTATTCATAGCTGAAGAATGAAAAATACTACATGACTTCAATTGTAAGTAGGATTTTTTTAAAAAAATAGCAAGAAAGAAGATGTAAAACAGAAGCAGAAAGTATAATTGGGGGACAAGGAATGGGAAGACATAGAACAAAGAACAGTTTTGTATTTATGTAGAATTACTAAGGCAGTACCATCCAAATGGCAATATGGGAGGGGAGTGTCAGAAGTATCAGCCATTAGGCACAGAACATCAAATGAAGAACAAATTATAAATTGGTGGTGAAGAGGAAAAGAAGTTTATTTTCATTATGGCTATACAGGGAAGACATAGGCAAGTTCATACTGAAAAAAGAAATAAGGAAAAAAGTTCAATGGAGTTTGCATAGTCTTAGTCACGTCATATGCTGGTTGACCATTGACTTAAGCTGATCATGATACAAAGCCTTATTATTGTAAGAAAAGTCACTTTCTACTGGCAGGAGAATATACTTCCAGTTATCATCATGAAATGTGTATGTTATGCTTGCAGTGGTAAAATTAAAAAGAAACGGAGTGGCAAATTGTACCAGTTTTGGGGCTATGGCCGAATATCCGAATGGATATTTTTAAACTCAATTTAAAAGAAGAAGGAGTTAATCTTGGCTCATGGTTGCTGTTGGTCCATAGTTCTTGGCTCTGTCAATCCTCAGCCTATAGTAAAGGAAAACATCGTGGCAGTAGGACCATGTAGCAAGGCTACTCACCTAGCCAGGCTATTCAGCTTATGGTAGATAGGGGACAGAGTGAGATATGTAATAGCCGTACTTTATCCAGATCCTAAAGTACCTTTTACCTCCTGAAATCAATGCTCCAGTTTCAGATGAAGCCTCCAGATCCTGGGAGGACATTTTGTACTCAAACTCTATGTCTAACTCAGATCTCATTTGAACAGGAAAAATAGAGATCAATTGTCCGGAGTCCTAAACTATTGAACAGTTGATGGAAACACAGATGTGACTCTTCCCTAAATACCATATTCCTCTGTGGAAATGATTACATAACCTTCCTTTAGCCACAAAACAGAAGACAATCACGAATCAATGCATTTATCAAATACATTTGTGGAGACCCAGACAGCGGGGTTATGACAGAGTAAGGAAATTGCTGCTACAGGTTTAGATGCGATCTGATGACATTTTAATCATTTTAATGACATACATTTTATCTAGTGATAGAAACCAGTGCCCAGATAAGTTAATACACCCCAAGCATTTTACTTGATAGTCAACATGATGTTAGATCAGATCCAGAGCTGGATGATACGTGGCTTTTAAGGGCTCTAAAGAGAACACAAGATAGTTTAGCTCTTAGTCTATTGTTCAACATTCTAGTTCTCCACAATCACAGAAAGTCTAACAAGCCAATCTGCAGATCCTCATCATGGATTAGGCTTTTCAAGAAACTGTAGTTCACACCCAGGCTCATGGTGCGAGTGGCAAAGAGATGGAACTCTAGAAAGGAGGCAATCAGGAAAAAAGTGCTGAGAAGTGGGAAATGGAAAAATTAGGGTGCTTGGATTTAGCTGAGAACAGGGGAGAGATGGAAGAGAAAAGGGATGAACAACACAACTAATGTTTGAAAAAGCTATAGGGAAATGTAATTTTATGTTTACTTAAAATGTGTATATAATATTCAAGTATATGTGTAAACATACACATTAAATGAAGGTGTGCAACCTGGAATGATATTACTGTTTTATTTTTTTAAGATTTATTAATTTAATGTATGTGAGTATACTGTTGCTCTCTTCAGATACACCAGAAGAGGGCATTGGATTCCATACAGATGGTTATGAGCCACCATGTGGTTACTTGGAATTTAACTCAGGACCTCTGGAAGAGCAGTCAGTGGTCTTAACCTCTGAGCCAGCTCTCCAGCCCAATATTACTGTTTTTCAGAGTCATAAATTCACAAAAACCTCTCTCCCAGATATGAGTAACCTCCCTTTGAGTTGTCAGGGGAATGGAAGAGACTCCCAAAACAATATAAGCTATTGCTCTGGATGCCAGTAGCCTCGGAGAGCTTCTTCCTATTGCTAAAGACACCTCACACACTATCCATTCTGGACACAGAACTTGGAGGAATTGAAACTGGATCTGATCTGGAAGCTTCATCCCTGGGGACTGTTTCATAGTACTGGAAAGTACTATACAAGCTGCCAAGGGAGAAATTTGATCTACAATCCTACCAAGCTATGACACTATGAACAACAATGACCACCATGGCAAGATATTCCAAAGGTGCAGTAGTGGCTTTTGTGTCTTGATGGTAACTAACTGGACTTAAGGGCAACTCAACAGGAGGGAATTCATGCTAGGTACTATAAATTTAGCCAACTAATCATGTCTGGTGAAATCATTGACTCTGTAAGAGAACCCACTCCTACCACTTGCCTAATTCAGTATTAATACCTAACAGCAGACTGAGTACTTATCCTTACTCCCACAGATAAAGTGTCTGTCTCACCCTTCATCAAAGAAGCTTTTTTTGGAGCAGACAGAGATCATTACAGAAATTTCCACTAATTAAAATACAGAGAACAAGTGACAAAGGTTGCCCAACCCCAGTGGATACACCCAACACAACTCCTACACCTAAGGGTCAGTCAGGAAACATCATGGAAAGAGGGAACAGGAGAACTGAAAGAGGAAGAGGACCAGGATTTCTGCTGAGAGACTGTGTCTTCTATATGTGACTGGGAAACTGCAGCCATGAAATTTTAAAATATGGCTGGTTAAACAAGACCACAATGACATTAGTTAGCATGTCAATGTGGCTGGAAAATCTGGAAGTGTGGAAAATCTAACCCTAAACGAAGAGCTACAGGCAATCATGGCTATGGAGAGGGAGACTCAGTCTTCCTTAGGAATTAGTTTCTGATAGATTATCCAATCCCAAGTGGTCATCCCTAAACACACAGACACACAGACACAGACAAACACACAGACACAGAAAAACACACACACACACACACATATGAGAAACACTCATGAGAAAAAACTCAGAAGGCTATATTTATTTATGTATATGCAATAATAATGAAAGTAAATGTCATTCACTTGATGGAATTAGGGAAATTAAGGAGGCATTGGAGAGTGAAGAAGCAGGGATGGAAATTATATAAATAAAGTATTCAAGTAAGAAATCCTCTAAAAGATTTGTAAAAGTAAAAAGTAATTCAGAAAATAGCAAGTCAGAGAAAATAACAAAGTGAAGTTAGATCACTGATGGCCCTCTACTAGGATAAGTAAGTCTTCGGAGCTAATGTATGAGGAATATAGTTTTTAAAATAAGATACATTAGAGATTTGTTAAGTAACTTGGGCTTTATATGCTCTTACTAAACCCAAAAGAAAAAAGAGTGAGTGTGAGATGATGTATGTATTAATTTGCATGATTATGAACATGGATTCACTCTCTATGTACCAAATCATCATGTCGAGTGAGGATCATTTAGATCAGTGTCAGAGAATTTGGCTAGATTTCCATCTCTCCACCACTCCCTGAGACCCCAAGCTTTCGCTGAGCACAGATAAATGTCCTGTTGTGCTCTTTACACATATGCAAGATGGGAAGGTGTTGAGGATGCACTCTTACTTTGCCTTTACTACACTCTACTTCACTTTGCCTACTAACTGATTTAGCTAACCACCCTTTCTTCTCTACTCTTCCTGGCTTTTCTCTCCTTTCCTACTTCTTCCTTCTTCTCTCTCTTATGCTTCTCTTCACTTCTGTTTTTCCTTCTTTCTATCCTCCCTCCCCTCTTATCTCCATATGACTTCAGTCATATCTCAGAGCTTCCAGTTTATGGAAACTATATGTTGTGAGAAAGCTCTCATGATACAATTGTTCTCTTATGAAAACCAATAGAACTACAGGTCTTGCAATGAACGTTTTTGTGCCACCTTGACTGTACAACACATGAATAAAATGTGACCTTATACTGACGTTAATTTCTACCTGTCTTAAAAAGTACATGGAACAGATAAGCTATAGCAAAATCTAACTCCAGAATAACATTCACAGAGGGAAAGAGAAATTAGGGAGTGTACAACTCTGAGCTTGTAGCTTATCTTTTCCTTTTTGAAGGCTTGGGCTTGAATAGAGGGGTCTTTGCCCAAACCATACTTGGCCCTTCCAGTTACCAATATAACAATTCAGGATTGAATTTTTTAAGACTTTAAGTTTCTGCTTTTAGAGGGAAGTTCATAGAGAAAAAAATCATACTTTACATTTGAAAGACTCTCTGAAACAACTGTTTTTAGCTCTAAGAGAGCCATGCTTGGCTGGCAGTGGCTTTGTAAAGGCATTCCACTAAGAAACTTGCCCACACAGACAAATACTGCATAAGTGGAGGCCTCTTAGTGCCCAGAAACCTGTTGTTTATAGCAACGGAAATTTTACAGAGGGAAGAAAAGTTTCTTCTGTTATGAGCAGTTCTTACACTTTAGACACTGTCTCTCTAGAGTGCTTTCCTCTGGGATATTCAGTGACCTAACAGGGATTCTGCCTGCAGGAAATACAGTAACTGTTTCATTTTCTCCATAGACAACTAGTTCAAATTGGATGTCAGTCATGTGATCTATAAAGACATGCACTGTTTCTGTTTGATATGCTAGATTAGAAAAATTCAGACTTTTGAACGGAAGTATTATGACAGTACTCAAAAATACTCTAGTTTCTTTTTTTGTAACTCTTTACTTAATGCACTGTGATGTGATTTGGTTCAAAACTCGTGAGCTTGTAAGTTGACCATAAAATTGTTTTCTTTTAAGAAAACTGAAAAAAAGAATGACTGAAAAGAGGCCTGTTATTCATGAAGGGACAACAGAGAGGCACGTAAGCTCTCCAGACATAACTTCTACTCATGAGAGTTGTGTTTTTAAAATAAGAATACCTTTTAGTACAATATAATATTATTGCTTATCAATCATTTTCTTAGTAACTATGTTTTAGAAAAATGAGAAAGCATTTTCAAGTG
>BDUI01004871.1:66044-76455 GCA_002335545.1 Apodemus speciosus
TTATTTTTTATTTTTATTTTTATTAGATTTTTTAAATTTACATTTCAAATGGTATCCCCTTTCCTTGTTTCCCTTCCTATAACCCCCATCTCATCCCCGCTTCCCTATCCCACTGACTCCTGCTTCCCCGTCCTGGCATTCCCCTACACGGGGGCATCGAGCCTTCACAAGACTAAGGACCTCTCCTCTCATTGATGTCCGACAAGGTCATCCTGTGCTACATATGTGGCTGGAGCCATGGGTTCCTTCATGAGAACTCTTTGGTTGGTGGATTAGTCCCTGGGGTCTCTGGGTCTACTGGTTGGTTCATATTATTTGGAAAGCCAATTCTTTGTGGAATATTCTACATAATTTCCTAAGGGAGCCAGTTAGGTTGGACTATTCTCTAGAACTGTGACCAGTAGTAATCCAAGGCACCCCATAGGTTTTTGTTTTTGTTTTTTTGTTTTGTTTGTTTTGTTTTTTTCTGAGTGAAATGTGAAGATTGGGGACATTTTGAACATAGGAAAGAAAATGTATCTGAAAGATATATTATTTATTTATTTTTGAGAACTTCATCTGTATATACTATGTAATATTTTCATATCCATTCCCATATCCCATTCAGCCCCTGTAGGATCTCCCCAACTTATAAACCTCCCAACTTCTTTGTTGTCTTAAGAAAATASAACCTACAAAGTTCATGGCATGTTGTCCATACATGTATAGAGACAGAATTACCCATGAGAGCATGAGCAATATACCCATGGCCATACCACCAAAGAATGAGGATCCTCCCTCAGCCTGTAGCTTTCAGTGGCCAAGAGCTCTTCAGTTAGGGGTCAGGCTTCATAAATTCTGCCACGTCACTGTGTTATCATTTGGTGTGGCTTGATCACAGCAATGGCCATGGCCAGAAACCAGCCTTTTACAGCCCTTCAGCCAGCCCCTGACTCTCCCCTTCTCTAGGTTTCGTCCTCAGCAATGATTCCTATGCCTTGGTGACAATGGTAGGGGAGTTGATAAAGGTATCTCATCTGTATAAGGACTGACTACTCACACTCACCTTGTTTTTATGACTTCAGTCAGTTATGAGTCTCTACAGAGACTGGTACTTATTGATAAAGGAAGCTTCTCTGGTGAAGTTTGCAGGTAGCCTGGATATATTGGCATAAACAGAAACATTTGGGAGGTAGTTTGACAACATGACCATTTAGCAAAATGCCAATGGTAGGTTCTACCTTAGGGTCTGAGACTTCTCTAACCATGAGCATTTGACCAAACATTAACTCCCTTCTGGGGAGGACTCAGATCCAGTTGAAAACTGGCTGGTTACTTCTTAACAGATATACCACTATTGCCCATCTTGTCTGACAGGTCAGTATTGTACACGTGGGGCCCTCTCCTAGAAATTTGCACAGAGCTTTTGTGTATGGTAAAAGCTAGCCATTATGGARGAATTTTCCTGGTAGGACTTCAAGTACTATATTGAATAAATATGGAGAGAGAGGGCAGCCTTGTTTAGTCCCTGATTTTAGTGAGATTGCTTCAAGTTTCCATTTAGCTTGATGTTGGCTACTGGTTTGCTGTATATTCCTTTTACTATGTTTAGGTATGGGCATTGAATTCCTGTTCTTTCCAAGACTTTTAACATGAAAGGATGCTGAATTTTGTCAAATGCTTTTTCTGCATCTAATGAAATAACCCGGTGGTTTTTTTTCTTTGAGTTTGTTTTTGTAGCGGATTACATTGATGGATTTCTATATATTGAACCATCCCTACATCCCTGGGATGAAGCCTACTTGATCATGCTGGATGATAGTTTTGATGTGTTCTTGGATTCTGTTGGCAAGAATTTTAATGAGTATTTTTGCATGGATATTCATAAGGGAAATTGTTCTGAAGTTCTCTTTTTTGTTGGATCTTTGTGTGGTTTTGGTATCAGTGTAATGTGGCTTCATGGAATGAGTTGGGTAGTGTTCCTTCTGTTTCTATTTTGTTGAATAGCTTGAAGAGTATTGGTGTTAGGTCTTCTTTGAAGGTCTGATAGAATTCTGCACTAAAACCATCTGGTCATGTGCTTTTTTAGGTTGGGAGACTTTCAATGACCACTTCTAATTCTTTAGGGGTTATGGGACCATTTAGATGGTTTATCTGATCCTNCCCCAATGTCCCATATGTCTTTTTACCTCTCCTCCCCCCCATCCCCCTATTCACCCCTTCCCACATCCCTGTTTTTGTATTCTCCTACACTGCTGCAATAAGAGAGTTATTTACGTCCTTCTTGAAACCCTCTATCAGCATCATGAGCTTGATTTTAAATCCAAATCTTGCTTTTCTGGTGTGCTGGAGTATCCAGGACTTGCTGTTGTGGGAGATTTGGGTTCTGTTGGTGCCATGTTGCCTTGATTTCTGTTAGTAATGTTCCTATGTTTTCCTTTTGCCATCTGGTTATGTCTAGTGTTAGTTGGTTCTGCTGTCTCTGACTGGTGCTTGTCCCTCCTGTATGCCTACAAGCCTGTCTCAGCACCCCTGGGTGACTGGGCTCTCCCCTGGCCCAGAGTGCTGTGGTGCTGCCCAGCTCCTGGGTGCAGGTGGGGCCCTGGCCGACTGAGGCCCAAGTGTTCTTTTTTTTTTTAATTAGGTATATTCTTTATTTACACTTCAAATGTTGTCCCCTTTCCTGTTCTCCCCTTCCCCGAAAATCCCATAAGCCATCTCCCCTTCCCCAATCAACCCACCCCCACTTCCCTGTCCTGATCTTACACTCCTGTGTTCCCTGCATTCCTGGCTGTAACAGTTCACTCAGTCACAGGAGTGAATATGGTAGCCTTACCTCTAACAACGGAGCTCACTGCAGAGCAGATGTCCCCTGACCATATAGGTGCACAAACAGCTGTGGCTTTGCCCAGCTCCTGGGTGCAGGTGGGGCCCTGGTGGACCATGTCCCAAGTGATCTTGCACTTGGGTGCTCCCTGTGTACCTGGTTGCATCTGTCTGCTCAGTTACAGGAGCAAAGATCTTCTATGTGGTTCATTTTATATATCCTTTTAGGCCTTTCTCTAGTTTTTATTTTTGATCCATTCTTGTCCCTTCCTGGTTAACCCTTTCCACCCCTAGTATTGTACTTTTTATTTTACATATAATCTAAAATATTCATTTCCCTCAATACACTTCCTTCTACCCCTTTACAGAATCAGAATTAATAGGTAGTTTTAAAGTACCTTGTTAGAGATATGGGTTCAGCTGGTAAAGGTTGTTATGCCAGACCTGAGTTATTTCTGCATTTCACATAGTATGTCCAAGCATTTGATTTTTTTCAGCAATTCAGACAGATTTCATTATGATAGTATCATTAGGCATGACCAGCTGATCAACTTAGGCTCGCATTGGATATGGGTAGAGAGATATTGAGGGTGTCTTCAAAGGTTTTCTGGGGGAATTTGAAATTAATAGGATTTCCGGTTGAACTGTTGAAGAGAGAAATCCTATGACTACAGCATATTGTCTGAATTTAAGAAATAGAAGCTAGAAGCCAGCTGGACAGTTTAACCTGTAAATGCTAGAGGCAATGCCCTGGAAAAGCAGAAATATAAGACTTCATCTTTCTTGAGATTTGTAGACATCAATTCAATGTAGACATAGTCTCAAATGGTAGGGTACATCTATGTAATCATTTGTCATTTCATTTTCATGAATTGATAATTAAAACAAAAGTTTAAGTGGATTTATTCTTATTTTGCAAATGATGATGTCAGAAAGTCTGTATCTTTGCTGTCTTTGTTGGTCTTGAAACACAGACTTGAGGTTCAAGTGCACATCTTTCTGATTCCTATGTCTTCCCTGGTGAGCACCAGGCTTGCTCTGCCCCTTTACTCTCCATGTTGACCAAACTTTAACTCTTCCCTTGGCACTTTCCCTTTATTCCCCTCTCTTTTAAGGACACAGATCTTTTGTTCCCTCATATTGCAGTGAAACACAAGAAGTGTAGTTTCATGGCAGTTGAGGCTAGATTTTTCCTATGTTGTTGTTCCCATAGTTTCCTGTTAATCTCCTGTTCGTGCTTTATCTGTAACAAGACTCCAAGGGATTTCAGAACATTAGATCACATCTTGAAATTGTTTCTACCATAAATATGCCAGTAGAAATAATTGTAATTTTATGCCTCTGTTTTTATTCATCCTTTGATTATCTGCTGATATATTAATCTAAAATCATTTTCTGCATTCTGGATCATCTTTCTCTTGAGCAGAATACTAAAAGTAAACCCATTGTTTAAGCAACTGCAAGTGTCTCTAAGAGGAGAACTATATACACCACCTGAAGTCCCATAGATACCTGATCCCCTCCACTACCTCTCTTTGCCCATAGATGCAGTGTGTCAGCTTTTGGGACCAGTAGCTAGTKAGGTCCTGCATGCACAGCTCAATCAGAAGGATGGTGTGAGCCCACACAGAAGTGCTGTGTGGCTGAAGTGCTTTTTAGGGAGGGTTAGATATGAAAAGCTATCTACTTAGAGGAAACCATAAATTCAGAGCAAAAATCCAAGCTATATCAGTGAGAAGAACTGAAGCCATCGTCAGGAAGCTAAGTTAGGCCTAAAGAATGTGGTGAGGTTATAAACAGGAGATTATATAATGAGGTCATAAGCCAGAAGGATCAGAAACACATGGGGTGTGCAGTGTAGGGTAGGTTTAGACAAGTGGCTCTGAATTTAGATTGTGTCTAATCAGAGGGTATTAGAAACCTGTTTTTATATGATGCCAGCTGCTTGGTACAAGTCTAGATTTAATGCATTAAATGCCTGGAAATCAGACCTTATTTCTAAGTAGAGGAGTTTAGGAACTACAGGCTAATAGCTTAACTGTACATGATTCAATTAGCTGGGGTCAACTGTATTACAATTTCTTCTTCTTCTTCTTCTTCTTCTTCTTCTTCTTCTTCTTCTTCTTCTTCTTCTTCTTCTTCTTCTTCCTCTTCTTCTTCTTTCTCTTCCTCTTCTTCTTTCTCTTCTTCCTCTTCTTCTCTTTCTCCTTCTCATCATCATCACCACCATCATTATTATTATTAATTATTATTATTTCTCAACTATTTTATTTATTTACACCCAAATGTTGCCCCCTCCCTGTCCCCCTCACATTTCTTCCCCCATTCCTCTCCTCTTCACCTCTGAGAGGGTGCCTTTCTTTCCGGGAATCCTCCTACCCTGGGGCATCAAGTCTCCATAGGATTAGGCACATCTTCTCTCACTGAGGCCAAAATGGCAGCCCCCTCCTACATATGTGCTGGGGGCCTCAGAGCAGCCCATGTATACTCTTTGGTTGGTGTCTTAGTGTCTGGGACTATCCAGGGTTTCCAGGTTAGTTGACACTGTTGGCCTTCCTATGGCCACCCATAGGGGGTTGCCACCCCCTTCAGTTCCTTCAACCCTTTTCCAAGCTTTTCCATAGGGTTCATGCTCCTTCCAGTGCTTGGCTGTGAGTATCTGGTTCTGTCTCAGTCAGCTGCTGGTAGAGCCTCTCAGGAAAAAAGCTAAGTAACATATAAAGGCAAACTTATCAGACTTCTACCAGACTTCTCAACAGAGACTCTAAAAGCCAGAAGATCCTGGACAAATAGATGTTTTACAGACCCTAAGAGACCACAGATGCCGGCCCTGACTACTATACCCAGCAAAACTCTCAATCATCAAAGATAGAGAAACCAAGATATTCCACAACAAAACAAATTTGAACAATATCTTTTTTTTACTAATCCACTCCTACAGAGGATACTAGAAGGAAAATGTCAATACATGGAAGGTAACTAGACCCAAGAAAATACACAAAATTAATCATCTCACAATAAACCCAGAAGAAGAGATCTACAAACACACAGAACCAGCTCCAAAAACAAAATAACAGGCACTAATAATCATCAGTCATTAATATCTCTCAACACCAATAGGCTCAATTCTCCAAAAAAGACACAATCTGTCGGACTGGATATGTAAACAGGATTCACCATTCTGCTGAATACAAGAAATACACCTGTATAGCTATTTCTGKGCATTATTTTCATGCTGCTGATCCATTTATCTCTAAACCAACACCATTATTTTCAGACCTCTGTCAAACTATGTTTTGTTTGGAAGTAAAACCAGAAACAGGAAGCTAAACTAACAGTGTCATTGTCTTCGAGTTTCCTGAGTTGTGTGCAGATATAACTATGTGGAGTGATCTCATTTTACATTCTACTAGCAGGGTTAGGTTTGAGGTCTAAAAGGAGCACAGAGAGCCATACTCTTGTGTAGAGAATGTGTAATTGAACTGATTTTGAAGATTAACCAGGGTTTTCTGGGTAGAGAAGTAGCATAATGCATGTGAAAAAGAGTAGAGAGTGGTATTCTAGCATTCTGAACATCTGCTGCTATGGCGTAGAGTACTCAATGATTTCAAAGATTCTGACATGGCATTCAGGTGCTCATAATAGGACAAGGCTGACCAGAGGAGAGGCTACATCAAAGTTGAGAAAATGAATCTGGCAGGTGTTAGCCCTCCCCACTATGGAGCTGAGAGTTTACTAGGTAGATGACAGTGACTCTCTGAGTAGTTGTCATGTAAATTAAATTTTAAGAATGTTTTATGTAGGTAGTCATGCACACTTGAGTTATCTTTTGTAGCACACACACAAGTGACCTCCTGGTAAAGGTGGGGGATCTGAGGCCTTCAAAGAAGCACTATACACATTGGCAAGCAAAAATAGAGAACCTCACTCACTTTGAGAAATTCAGGACACTGTAGAAATGATGGTTCAGAACCATGGGAATCTAAGACTATTGAGATCAAGCCAATTTGAGAATGACAGAGCCCTTCTCTGACTCCTGCAAATTGTCATTGTGTTCATGAGAAGCTGACATTCTGTCTCTGCTTTGAGTAAGTCACAGAATGAGGAACTGGCCACAGAGGGGTGTATAAGAAGCTGCCTCTAGTCTACAGAATCTTTGTTATCAGGTCAGGGGTATGGGCAGAGACTCAGAGGCCCACACTATTTCTTGAAGTATAACTGATCAAACAGCTCCCAATAGATGTTGTTTTACTTTCTTCAATTAAAGTCGGATTAGAAAGAATTGGAAATTATGTTCTACCTCCATTGGATCTGATGCTTCTTTCACCAGCCTCCATAGGCACCGCACTCATCAGTTCCCCTCTACACCAACAGTTACATGTCATTAAAAACAAAGATTCTTTTTAAAAAATCTGGAAAATGACTCTGAAAGCTAGGCCAATTTAGAAAAACAAGAGTTAATGTACCTGTACTTTATATGTGATATAAATTTTAAGAGCCTAGTAAGAGAATAGACCAAAGTTCAAGTTCAGAAACAATGTTCTTGCATGAAAGGTCTCTGGAATCTTCTGTTGATTCAAGGCATGGTATGTAAATGCAAGGTCTATCTCAGAACAGCTGGAGGCAACACTTTATGTTAGCCTGTCTTTGGTAACTTTTACTTGTGAATTGTTGAGGAGCACTGCTTAAGAGCAGAGCCTCATCAGGCAGTCACATCTGCTAATGTCTTCAGCAGCTCTATGTTGTCCTGGAGAGACTAGGTTGTTGTGCTACAGTTATTTACCCAAGCTATTTATTACCTAACTTCTTTACACAACAAAATTTTCACCCACTGATCAAGAATATTTGCTCAACACAATTCATATTTACAAATAATGCACACTTGCAAGAGTACTTGGCTTCACCATGACTGTTAAAATTTACAGATTTTATGCAATTCTTTTCATTGTTCCCAGGTGTGCAGTGTAACTACTCATTGAGATCAGATACTGTTTGTCTCCCTACATACTATTGCATCACACCCCGACACCGCACTATCAGTGAAGTCCTACTCCTCCTGCCATTGCAGTGAAGGCCTGCCTGAACAGATGTCTTCCAGCTGTTCTCCCATTGCTTCCATATCACTCCTCTTGTCAAATTATATTTCAAGTTATCTCTAGCATGTAAATAGTTATCGACATCTAAATGTTACCATTGTTTCCCTGTTCTAAATCCAGGCAAATAACTATATATAAAGCTTTCCAGTTCCTGCTTCATGACATCTGATGCACTTACTGACATTGAGCTCTTTTGCATAATGGTGAATTTGTACTTACCTATACAGTTAAGGGTTGCAATTGGGCTTGATTCTAATTTCAATCCAAATATGCAGCAGACTCATTTCTTGATATGTAGGGGAATTCTTCTAGAACCCCCAATGGCTGCTAACATCCCAAAGGGTGAAGTCATTTATACAATATGAAATAGTATTGGTATACAATCTTAACATACTCTCTCATTTAAGTAAACAGCCCCAGATTACTTATAGCACCAGATTCAACATAAATCCCATGTACGTAGTTGCTGTACCATGTATTTTTAGAGAATAATTGCAAAGTAATTCGATGAAAAGATGTAATATTCTCTCCATTTTGGGTCCATGGTTTGGTGAAAGAATGAGAACCCCATGAATACAGACAGACAACTCTAGATGATATGTTGTAGACATTTATAAACCAAATATCACTTCTTTAATTCAAAAATGACCAGATCTTATTGAGCTTCAAGTGAACAATTGTGAGACCCAAGAAGAGGTTAAATAACCATGTGGTCCCTAGACAGAGTATGGATAGCACTGCCGTTTGCTGTATCTTGACAAAAGATGTCTCTAACCCTGAGTAAACTTGGGGATAGATGGCAGTGAAGACCTACCCCAACTCCCTCTCTCTTGGTTAATTTTGTAAATTTTCTCATATAATTTGATC
This sequence comes from Apodemus speciosus, assembly GCA_002335545.1. Lineage (NCBI taxonomy): Eukaryota > Metazoa > Chordata > Mammalia > Rodentia > Muridae > Apodemus > Apodemus speciosus. The sequence continues at coordinate 74,813 of BDUI01004871.1, forward strand.
AGAAGGACTCTAAATAATTGGCGCTCAGAGGCCTTGAGCTACTCCTTAAAAGCATGCACTACTAGCCACCCTCCCTCACCTGCTTCACATTCAAAACACCTCATAATTCTTGTTTTGTAACAATTCTTGGGGAGATACCAACAAATGCTACTTACTCTAGACATAGAACCTGCCTTAGACAAAAGTATGGATAGCATCAAAGTCCAGCTTGGGTAACCACTGAGTTCTATTGGGTTTACTTACAGAAATATGGGTGAGGGGTTACTTATGGGAGCAGAAATGCCTAAAGATCTCAGTGTCACCAAAGCACATCCCAGAATAAGGAACAGCACGTAAAGGCTGGAAACTTGGAGTAAGCTGTGTAATGGCAAGGATGAAGAGAGCCCTGTCTATGAAGCTTGGTTGACCTGTGCCTCTTCCAGTTGGCTCAGATTCTCTCAGGTCGCTTCTCTCAGCAGTTCTCATAGGTTCTGTGCATGAGTCCTGTCAGCTTGAAAGACTTTGAAAATGGTTTGAATTGTGTGCTTCCTGAGCTTAAGGAGTTTCCCTGTAGGATACAATGTTTCCCTCAGAACACTCAGTGTCTCACCTCTCTGTAAGCATACTGTGTCTCTTTCCCCCTAGAATGCTTATTTTTTCTTTTCTTTTTCTTTCTTCTTCTTTCATATATTGTATCCCAACTGAAGATTCCCCTCTGCCTTCACCTCTCAGTCCCCCTCCCATCTTCACCTCCCCCATCCACTCTCTTCCTTTCCCTTCAGAAAAGGGCAGCCCCCCATATATAACAACTAAACATAGCATATCAATTTGCAATAACATTAGGTACCTCTCCTCATATGAGTCAACCAACAGGAGGAAAGGGGTCCCAATAGCAGGCAAAAGAGTCAGAGAAGCCCTGCTCCCAACATCCTTCATGTAGGAGTCCCACAAGAAGCCCATTCTATACAACCATAACATATATGCAGAAGGCCTAGGTAAAACCCATGGAGACTTCTTGATTGTTGGTTCAGTCAGGGGATACTGGCATGCAACACTGGAGATCAACTTTCTTGAAATCGCTTGTGTATACATATTAGGAGAACCAAGGTGTGGCAGGCAACTTCCAAGATGACCTATAAGGAGATCTTCTTGGTACTCATCTCCTTCAACAGAAGCTTGGCTTCCAGACTGCCTGTGGAAGTAGTGAAGATATGACATCTGTAAGCCCAGGATATGAAAACCTTTGTGGCTCAGTGGCTTTTGCCAAGGATATGCTTTCTTAACCTCTTCTAATGGCTCACACCAGGGGAAGCCAGCTGCCATGGTGTGGGGCAGTCTGTGGTAAGTTTAAGAAAGCAAGTCTTCTGAGGTTGCTGACAGGCAGAGTCCTTCCCATTTGAGCTTTGAGCTAACAGCACCAGCTGACAGCTTGAGAGACCYGCATCAGCTGCTTCTAGATTCCTGAGCCACAATAACTACAAGATAAGAAGTCATGGCTGGTTCCAGTTGCTAAGTTACTGYTATATATAYTGAGTATATATTAGATGCTKGTCMGAATCAGAATTGTTGGGGGTTCAGTGTGAAAACTCTCTGATCTTTGGGTAAGATTTTGCACACAGGACATCTTGTGTCCTAACAGTCTCTTTCATTTTCCTGTTTAAAAT
>BDUI01004872.1:36435-48171 GCA_002335545.1 Apodemus speciosus
AGAGGGCCAGCCTTGCTTTTTAAAGAAGATACTCTCTTGCCACAACTGACCCACTGCCTCAGTAACAACATTAACCCTGATGGCAGGGCCCCACAGAGCAGAGCCTAATCACCTCTTCTTGGGTACTTATATCTCAGTACCATTACATGAGTGACCAGGATTTCAACCCCTGAACTTCAGGGGCCACATTCAAATCATGCTAGTCAAGATTGGCCATCACAGAGACAATGCCTTGGAGGCTAATGTTTCACCTCAGTGCTGGAGGGCTTGCCCAGCATACACAAGGCCCAGGGTTCAATGAGAAGTCCTACCGCCCCCGAAGCAAGGGTCAGGAGCCCAGTTAGTTTTAAACAACGTGGGTCAGGTTTTCTGTTCTGTTTTGTGAAGTAGCACAGCCCTAGGTTTTAGGCATTGTCTTTAAAGTACCTTAAGAGGATCCTAGCTATGCAGGGCGTGGCGGGGTGGGGTGGGGGAGCACAGCCAGCTGCCGCTCCTCTGCCTGACCAAGCTCATCTGGAGTGTAAGAAAATCTACACGATGCTCTTTACCAACCTGTGGCCGTAACATCTAATCTGGCCTTCCAACAATCCTGCCAACCTCTCACGGGGATCGTCTTGCTTGGGCGAGCAAAGTGTGAACACAGAAATCCAGGACCAGAGGCTCCAGATCTCAGAAGTGTGGAGCAGGGGAGTAGGGTGTAGATGGGACAGAGAAATGACTGGATTAAACCAGTGCCTGCATCTGCTTTTTTTTTTTTTTTACCTCCTTTATGAAAACATCTGTTGTAGGCGGCTAGTTCTCCAGCCTGAGTGTTGACTGAATATGGATGACTGCATTTGGGCTGATTTCCTAGAGACAGAAACTAGATCGAGTAACAATCCAAGATGCAGTCAGAGGGTGTCTAGGAGCTGATGTGATATTAATGAGGATCCCTGGAGGGGTCTGCGGAGGGAGGTGGGCATCATYCCACACAATGATGCTTGAGAGTTGAGAGAAGTCCAGAAATGTTGAAATCTTTACCCTGTCACGAAACAAACAAAACAAAAATAAAACAAACAAACAAACAAACAAAYACCAAAGGTGTTGGCACTTGAACACAGGTCTATCCGAATCTAAAAAYATGTTTCTATCATAACCCAGGCTGCTTTTGCTATATTGAGGTCTAACCTAGCACCCTGGCCTGATGTACCACTCACTGTTCACAAACCTTATTTGTTTCCCTTTAACCAGTGACAATTACCCCCTCCTGCCATGGACCCCCGCTTTCTGCTCTCTCACCTGTCACACTACTAAGTGGCTTAGGGTAACAATTAGGACAAGGAGCCAGGAGGCTCCCCTGGTCTGTGGAAAATGCGGTTGGAACAATAGCCTGAGAAGATTCTTTAGTAGCCATTTGGAGCCCAGGAAATGCTTCCCTGCAGGGCAAAAGAATTGAAATTCTGCACACTGCTCACACACAAGGTGTGTGACTAACTAGAGTTTGGAGGGGAGGGGCGGGCGGTCTCCATCTGCTCCATCATTCCCAGGGTAAGCTGCATACAGACTGACACAAGGCCAGCCAAGGAGGATCCGGTTTGTCACTGACTCCTTTCTCCAGCCACCTGGCTGCCAAAGGAAGGGTATGTTAACAGCCTTGCTAACCGGAGGGAAATAACTATCCCAACCCATCAGATGCAAAGTCCGACTGCAAGCTAAGGCCAGTGTGAGACCCCATGGGAAGGTAACTGTCAGGAGACAGTTCAGTGGAGAAAGCCTTCATCACACCGCTGGGCAGGTGTGGTGGCCCCTTGTCGTCCCACCACTCAGAAGGCAGAGAGACAAGAGGTCCCTCAAGCAAGCTGGCTGGCTTCAGGTTGATGGTGACGCACGCCTTTAATCCTAGGACACTAACAGAGAGTTTTAGGACAGCCAGGACTACACAGAGAAAGCCTGTCTCCAAAACAAAAACAAGTGAAGTGTGATGAAGAGCAATCAAGGAAGATGTGCCATGTCTCCCCCTGGCTTCCACACACTTGTGAACATACATCTGCACACGTGTGCACCCGCCACACAAGAGAACACACACATACMCACACACATCCGGGCACGCAAGGACATTGGCAAGATAGATCACAGATTTCAGTGCCAGGTAGTGTCAGCAAAATCATCAAGCTCTTTGCAGTTCATCGTGGGATGCCTAGTTGTGATAGTTAATTTTATGTGTCAATTGAAATGGGCTACCGGGTGCTCACTGGTTGCTTCTGAGAACATTTTGGCTTTTTTTTTTTTAATGATTTTTTTAAGGATTAAAGATCTCATTTAGGTTTTGATGTTTTTGCGTTTTTTTATGTTTTGCTTTGAGACAGGGTGTCATGTAACTCAGGTTGGCCTTAAATTAATTGTGTAGCCAAGAATGACGTTGGATTACTGATTTTCCTGCTCTCAACTCCCAAGTTGGGGATATAGGCATGTATCACTATACTCAATCTGTGAGACTTTCGATCAGTAGTTCTCAACCTTCCTAATACTGTGACCTTTTAATATAGTTCATGTCGTGGTGACCCCCCCAACCATAAAACTATTTTTGTTGCTACTTTATAACTGTAATTTTGCTACTGTTATGAATCATAAGGTAAACGTTTTTGGAAATAGAGGTTTGCCAAGGGGAATCTCAACCCACAGGTTGAGAACCACTTCTTGGGACTGAACCCAAGACCTGGGCATCCTGCAGAGGATGAGACTGCCAGCCTCCTCAAAGGAGCAAACAATGCCTTGAGGAAATCTTTTTCTCCTGCATCCTATTGAGCATGGTCTCTCTGGAGACCCTTGACCGGTAAGCTAGTCCTATATTATCAGCATCTCAAGAAACCTCTTAGGAATACAGATTTGGGCCTGGCAAGATGGCTCAGTGGGTAAAGGTCTTTGTCAGCGTTCACAAGTGTGTGAGCATCCCGAGGTTGACCCCTGGCACCCACGTGGTGGATGGAGAAAACCAAACTCGCACGAGCTCTGACATCCTCACATATGTCATGACTTGTGCGCCAGGCACATAAATAACTAAATGTGGAAGAAGGGCGTTTGAATGCGGATCTGCAGCCCCCATCCCAGAATTCTCCAACACCAGAACCTTACCAACAGCAGACACCACCTCCTCACACCACCTCCTCACACCACCTCCTCGCACCACCTCCTCACACCACCTCCTAGCACCACCTCCTTGCACCACCTCCTCACACCACCCCCTCACACCACCACCCTTCCCGGCTTCCCCAACTCTGCCAACCCGGTCCCTTTCCTGCCTGGAACTGATATACACATTAACATTTCAGAAGTGCCGATCCTGTGATCTGAGGCCTGTTTCACAGATGAGGAAACAGCCCTAAGGAAATCAAGAAACTGGCCAGGTTCCACGGCCACATGACAGCCAGCCTCTGATGTATCACAACCTTACATTTCCTCATGCTTAGCCATTCAGTCCTCTCGGCATTTGCGTGGGATGGGCAGAAACGTTGCCCTAATTTTACTCAAGAAGAAACTGAAGCACAGAGATATTAAGCGGCTTGCCCGGAGACTCACAGGAGCTAGCAGACCTAAACCCAAGACAAGGATTCGATCTCTTTTTTGATCGATGTCCTGAGGCAAGGGTCGTCGGACTCTGTAAAAGACCAGATGGCAAATGATGCTTATCTTATGAGTCATATCGTCCGGTCTCCATTACAACTCGGCTCCAACACCACCTCCCAAAAGCAGCCACAGACAATAAACCAATGGGCATAATTGTGTTCCAATAAAGTTTTATTTGTACGAAGGGGCAAGGGGTTGCATTTGTCCCCGGGGCAGCCCTTGTACTAATTATGCTGTATGATTCATGAGAAGACAATCTCTATGCCAGCTCTTCTGGACTATTGAGAGGCGCTGAAAGAAGGGGGGTGGGGGGTTCCTGAGAGAAAGAAGCCTCTCACAGCTGGGAAAAAGGAAAGCTTTCATCCACCAGGAATGGCAAGTGAGAGTGTAGGGTCTGTGGGCTCCAGGGAGAGGCTAGCTCCTTCCTGCTCACTGCTCACCAGGTGAGATGCACTCAGGAGGCACCCGCTGGAGAGAGGCATGCCCTCTGCTAATTGCTGGGCACAGAGAGGCCTCACTTCTGCAACAGTCCTCCCAGAGCCAGTGCTCTTCCGACTGTGCATGAAGGAACTCCAAGCTAGCAGCAACCCCCAGGAGCTCCTGGCCCCATCCTGGGCTGAGTTCTCCATCCTGTGAAACCTTCCTGCAGTGAAGACTTGCTGCAGCTGCTTCAGTGTGGCGGTGTGGTGTCAGGGTGCAAGGAGACAAAAGGAAAAAAAAAACCCTCCCGCCTTGGATGTCTGACTCAGGAAACAAAAACGGGGGCCATCCTTTAATGTTTGCATACATTAATGTCCCCGTCAATTTTAAACACTGGGGTAGAATTTCCAGACTTTGCAGATCATTTAAAAGCTTAAGGGATTATCAAACCAGTCATTTAAAATGACATTTTCACTGCGCAAATATTATTCTATTAAAGAGTGCGCATGGCACAGGCCGGGATCAGCTTTGGCAGGGTTACAGGGCCTTCCTCCATTGCAAACCCCACTGTTTCCTCATAAAGCTGTCAAGGCCCTGCTTAATGAAACATATATAAATGTGATGATGTTAGCCATGTCACAGCAAGCTAATTCATCCTGGCTTTTTCCCATCGCGCTGCCCTGTGAAGGCTTTTTATCATTGTATCCCTCTTAGGATCACCCCCCAGAGGGTCTGCCATCGGCCCGAGGAGATGAAATCTAAGAAAGTGTTTAATTTCCAAACAGGCTGAGCATCTTACATAAATAAATAGCCAACAGACCTGGCTTTCGTGGTGGGGTGACATGCTTAAGACAGAACACTGGGGTTTTATTGGGAAAGGGATGCTAGATGAATAAACAGGCCCCATCCCTTCCTGGGGTCCTCTGACCTGATACAGCTGCTAACTGCAGTTCTTGGGAGGTCGGTTTCCGTCTTTAATTACTGAAAGAGAATCTGCTGGCACGATTGGGGCTCCACAAAACCCCTTCTAAGCTCCGTTTCTAAAGCGTCTTCCAAAAAAGTATGTCTGGAAGGGTTTTCAGGTTCCGCCCTTCCCAGAATCCTCTGTGTGTGCTCATGAAGCCTGGGAAGAATAAGGAAGAGCCCTGGGTTGTTGTGGATTTGGGTTGTTTTGTTTTGTTTTGTTTTGGTGGTGGTGGTGGTGGTGGTGGTTGGTGGTGGTGGTGGTGGTGGAGGAGGTGGTGTTCCTCTTAGCAGTCCAATAAGATAAAACAATTTAGATAGAAACTATGGGGCCTTCACAGACTCAGAAAATCCCACAGTTCAAGCCCTCTTAGGGACCAAGAGAAGATGAAATGATAGACTTTGTGAGAACTGGCCCAGCCAGAGAAGAGTCCTTGCCAATCAGTTGAGGTGGTTGGGTCCCAAGGTTCTGAAAACTGCTATCTCCTTTTAAAGGGAAAATGAGGAGACAAGACTTTTCAGGAAAACAGGGACTTTCTTGCGCCCAGAATTACTTCCCTGCACATATATCCCTGAAGAAAACTCACAAATTGCCTCAAATGACTACACTATATTTGGCTGCAGAGATCTGCTCGCATCTATGACAAGCTATAAACACCGAAGCGCTCGGGGATGTCTTTGAAGAGTCCCACCTGGGATAGCACTTTGGCACCCAAAGCCCAGAATGAGCACGTTCTTGGGGGAATTCCTGAGCCTGGCTCTTCCTGAGCATAATTAGTAGACGGATCTACATTCTACTGTCATCATTCCAGACACCTTCTGGCCCCGACTCAGCATACCCCGGGTGCCCTGTGCTGCCAAAGAATGAATGGGTCACCTGACTTCAGCCCCCTCTGCAGGGATAGCCTGGCATCTTCACAGGATGTCCAGGGACCATAGCTTTCCTGCTTAGAAGCTCTGCTCAACCTACTTCATGCCCTGGGTCACTCTTGCCTTTGAGAGGGAAGCATTTCCCAGGATGCATCTGGGCAGCTAAGACAGAGTGAGAGAATATGTGAACTTTTATATTTTATTTCAGAGAAAAATCTATATAACTAGGTGATTCGAAACGAACTTGCATAGTTTAAGTTCTACAGTGGTTTTCAGCGTTCCTAACGCTGGGACTCTTTAATGCAGTTCCTTATGTTGTGGTGACTCCCAACCATCAAATGTTTTCATTGTTACTTCATAGATGAAATACTACAACTGTTATGGACCATAATTTAAATATCTGATCTGCAGGATATCTGATATACAGGGGTCACAGACCAAAGGCTGAGAACCACTGTTCTAGAAAGTCCTACAGTAGAGATACCGACATTTTTGTTTAACCCAGCATTTGGCGATCTTTGACTACTGAAGCCATTCTCACGTTAAGACAGACTCAGAAACTCCAATGAGACAAACTCCCAGGAAGAAAGATGCCCAAAGGACACTAAGTCTGTCATCCTCACACAGCATATTTTCACACCAGCATGGAAATGTCTTGGGATGGGAACAACATCTGATTTTATAATATTCTCGATTTTTCAAACACCAACAATCTACCCTCTTCCCGCTGGACTGTTAACTAAAGCAAATACCACACGGTGTGTGCAGCTGTGTACGAAGGACACAGAGGCACGTGTGTGACCTCCCAGGCCATCAAGGGGAGAGGGGAATTTGTTGCTGGGAGGAAACCTAACTACACACTGCCAACACCAATAACTTTCCTTCCACAACAGACTTGGTGCCTGTGCCAAAAATCACTCGCGGTCCCTTTTTAATTCTGCCGTCCTTTATCCACTAAGACTGGGGGAAGATTATTTTGATTGGAATTAGACAGCCACCTGCAGCTAGACCTTCGGCTGTTATTAGTGTTCATAAGCCCTTTCACAACGTCCTCATTGAAAAAGACAGTGGACTTTTGAAGTCGCTCAATACTATCTCTGGTGATTTTCTCAAGTTAACAACCTCCACACCAGTCAATTGTGCTGGCTGGGGGAGGTGATAATCTCCTTCTCAGGGTTGTGGTCAGGAATTAAAGGGTCTGGGATAAATTACAGAAGCAATCTCTTGCCAAGAACTCTCTTCTCCTTGATCTCACCCCACATCCCCATAATAGGTTCTTACTTTGACCCAACATTCAGGTGTTTTTCTATTATCTAGACACCACCCCCCACCCCCCACCCCACTTCTCCACCAGTAAGTAACCTTTGTATCTCACTTATGAGTCACAACCATTCCAGGCTGGACCACTTCTCCACTCTGGGTAGTATCTCTACACATCTGTTAAAATAGTTTCTACTCGGTTTCCTACTGCCTCACTGGAGAACAAGAGCTGCCCCTTCTGTTTCTGAATCCCTAACACACCAACCTCCAAGCACCTCAACTCTATAACAATTAGCTTCTGCGCTTGCTTGCCCCCCCCCCCACCCCCCAGTTCAGAGCCTCCGAAAGCCTGCGCATAACAGATTCCCCACTGGCTTTCAAACAGCCTGGTGGCCACAATTTGGGGGCATGCTCGACGCGCACTGATTATCCAACTGATTGAACAGGGAGCCAAAGTAGTTTCCAATTTTCTGGATCAGTAGCTGAAAGAATTCAACCAAGTGTGTGCTGGTCTCCATGACAAATGTCAGAAAGCACTGAGTGACAGGAAGAGCTGGGACTTCCTTCCCTGGCCCAAGGCAGAGATCACAAAGTAGAGGCCTAAGACTCAGAGGGCCCCTTAATCCCTCTTCACGCTTCAAATAAAACAGTGAGTGGTCTCAAAGAAGATTTTGTCTTTCTTCCAACTTCGTCCTCTCCTCTCCTTCCACTTTCAAGACCCACCRACCAACACTCAAGTGTCCTACATTGCTATTTCTTCATTGGATTGGTTGCTTTTCCCCTAACTGGTGAATACCATCTTCTCCACAGGTAATACTTCTTTCTACATATGAAAGTAGAATTTTCTATAAAGGACCTAAAGTAAGAGACCAGCTTTAAAAAAAAAAAAAAAGACTCCGTGAGAAGTAGGTATGCCAGTGTGTTCAAAAACTGGCCATCAGTTCTCTGGGCCTTGATTTCTTTGTCATAAAATGGGGATAATCACAGGACCTCCTGCAAGGGGTCATCATGAGGACCAAAGGGATAATCAGGCAGCTTCTAATTCCTAACAAGCCTTGGGGGAGGGGGCTCACTTTTCATTACTACCTGTTCTTGTTTTTTTTTTTAATTTYTAGAATGATCATAATAATTGAGAGATCTATTCTAAGTACATTGAGCATCTGCTAAACCCTTGAGGGATGTTGACAGCTGTCCTGCAGTCCTCTTGTCATGAAAATCCCCTAACTCCATCCCTTAGACAACAAGCTCCAGATAGTAGAAAACCCACAGAAAATGAAAGCTATTTTCTGAAAAGAACAGTAACAACCCATTGCTGGGTTTAAAAGAGCCAAGACGGAAACCTAACCGCAACTTGACTTTTGGAATTACTTGTGTGTATGTATGTATGCATGAGAGCACAGGTTGGCATGTAGGCAAGAGGAAGCTGTATGTGTGTGCAGGTTGGCATGCAGACAAGAATTATGTATGTATGTATGTATGTATACATAAGCGTGCAAATTGGCATGTGGCAAGAAGTGTGTATGTGTGTGAATGTGTGTGCACATGCGTGCTCGTGTGTGTAAGAGAGCACAGGTTGGCATAGTGGAGCTGACAGATGGCTCCACTTCTGAGAGGCAAGAGGTCAATATTATGTGAGCAACCACTCATAGACTTATTCTTGAGAAGGAGCCTGCTCAGGCCCRTGTGAAGCTGGAACACAGAGCTTTTCCTTCTCAGGGATCCACACTACCCAAAGGCAGAGTATAGAACAGGGATGCTCTTTGCACTGTGCCCTAAATCAATCTTCACAGTGTCCCTTTAGCCACGAGAATGCAAAGAACCGGTCCCAAAAGGTCAGGCTAACAGCTGTGGAGGACGGCAGTGAGCCCGTTCACAAGCTTCAAGTACAGGCTTAATTCTCCTGCCTCAATTTTCTGCTGACACTCAGGGAGGTAAACAGGAACCTTCCACTTCCAGGGGGCACCTTAAGACATTTGGATTCTCGCAAATTCTCTTAAGGAATTTGGGACTTTGCAAGCAATACTTTGAAAGAACGGACTGCCCAAAGAGGTTGCACAAGCACCTTGCACACATCAAAATCTCTGTGTCAAGAGGGCACATTACCATGACCCTTGGGAGCTGTCGTAATGTTGAGCTGCACAACAACGCTCACGATGCAGTTTGGACTATTTCCAAAGGTGCGCCTTAACTCCTTCAACTCTGATCCTCTCCCCAGAGCCACATTACTGGTATTTGTACTGTAGACCTGTTTGTGGTGCTTCCTGTCATAGTACCTCCCTGGGTCTCACCTAAGACATGGCTTGGCTAGGACCAAGACAGGCCGATTCCACAAGCCCAGACAATGCCTGGCAGCCCCTTTGGTCTCAGCCTGGTGTGGATTTATAGACCAGGTGCCTACTACAGTCACACAAACTGGGTCTTGCTACACAAAAGCTGGGCATGGCTCAACTCCTGTTTCGAATTAGCATAAGAATTTCTCAAGGCCCACCTTGTATCAGATTGAAAAAACAGAATTGGAAGGAACCAACTTGATAGCCAATAAAACATGAGGCACCCTCCTCCACAGGCAGCCCTGTTTCTGTTCACAGGTTTATTCTCTAAGGCTCATTTGGGGCAGGCAAAGGGGAGGCTGTGTCTTCCCCCACTGAGTACCAAGAATAGTAAGTGCAGGAAGAATTAAGTGTCACCCCTTTGGAGCGCAGTGACCTCATTTGGAGCACCACTGTTCTCTGGTGGCTGGAATATGAGCTGGAATTCTGGCTGGGGGAACTAAGCCCCTCGCCTGTGAACAGCTCAGGCCAGAGGAGTCCCTGTTCCCTTCATTCACCTGGCAGAGATACAGGATGCTGAGCCCTTGGGTGTTACTGAAAGTCTCCTCTACCACGGTTTTCAAGATGATCATAAAGTGAAAGCTGCCCCCAAGGGGCTGAAGGTCACGGTACAGAAGATGAGATTTATAGGGTGTTTCTAACAGCTCCATTGGCTCCAGTGCAGGAAAGAACGCCTGTATCCCAGTGGCAACGTCTAGATGTATGAGATGGGACGCAAACTCCAGACACAGCGCCAGCATTGGCGAGAGTGAATAATTCCTGCTTCTGTTGCTTACACTTCTCACACTTTAACTGTTCATCACCCTAAATTTTATTCTCACACTCATAACACTCCATCTCTAGCAGTTCAATTGGGTAGAGAATTRTATTTTAAGAAAACCATCTCAATATTCTTAAGGCTTCCATGTGTCCCAGGATTTTTTTTTTTCTAGTACAGGAGTCTTGCATGTGAGCTGTGGTCTTCGTGTGTTGAGAACCTGGGTTTCAAGCAAACCTAATAGAACAAACTAGGTTTAAATGGTTGCTGTGAACAAAGCTGCCTCGTTCTACACCCCACACCCCCAGACTGTACGTGAGCAAGKGTAGCTCCTGAATCTGCTGCTTTCAACCTGGATCCCAAAGCAAGAAGGACCAGGGTAGTACTGGGTGTTGCCTGGACTAACCAGACACATGGAGGATCTCTCCATATCTGGAGCCTGAACAGACAAGTGGCTTAAAGAAAAAATAAAATAAAATAAAAATAAGCAAGACTAGAGAACCCAGCTTATCATTTTGTGCATCTGGAACTGAACATGCCCAAATTAAAAGCAACGGAAATGATTGGACCAGCCAGAAGCTTACCTTGCTCCAATCCATCATTGCCTACCTGGCTGGTTTCCATACAGAAGATTATATGAAAATTTTAGAAGAAATGGGGACCAGGAAAACTATGTCCTCCTCCACTTGGAAAGGCTAGTTAAGGTCTAACATTCATACAAAGAAAAGCCTTTTAAGAAAGGGCTCTGTGTGTCCCAAACTTAAGGCTATTTATTCCCTGCCCTGTTTTGGTAGGACTTCACATTTCAGAAGGAGGCTATAGCATCTTACACATCCTCTTTCRTCAAAACTCTGTGAGGTTGGAGACATGCAACCATTCACCTGGAGGTAGTAATGTCTACGCTCTGTCTGATCCTGAAGAGGTGCCATCTTCTGAAGTGCCGCTGCATGTCACAGGGCTTTATAAACTTATAATGCTCACCAAATAGACGACAGCTTGGGAGTGGTTTTGTCGTCCCTGTGATTTAAATAATAGTGGCTGGCTAGCTTCCGAGCTTCCACCTTGACTGCTGCCCTCTGACTACTTAACCTTAAGTGTTGTTGACAGTAGGTACAGACTCAACGGTGCCATTCACAGCAGCTCCATGTTTATAAACCTTGGCCCAAGAACATTGACCAGTGGAACTTTGATCTCATGGCAGCTGTGGCTCAGTGAATGAGGATCATCCTCCCAGATTCTGCTCTTTGTCCTTCCATTATGTAGAAAACCTCATATTGGACCAGCATGGAAAAATCTTAGTCATCCATGTAGCTCTAGAACCTAGCTGAGTTCTTACAACATCACGAATCCTTCATACAGGCTTGCTTATTGAAAGGATGGATGGATGGATGGATGGATGGATGGATGGATGGATGGATGGATGGATGATGGATGACTGAATGAGCAAACTGGAAGTGGGGTTATAAAGGAGGCATTATTGGGAGATCAGAAACTGGAGTACTCAGTTCAAGTCCAACTTTGCCATTAAACAGG
>BDUI01004875.1:2646-14727 GCA_002335545.1 Apodemus speciosus
TGTGTGTGTGTGTGTGTGTGTGTGTTTGTGTGTGTGTGTTCATGTGCACATGTTTGTGCAGGTTCAGAAATAGACATTGCCTTCATTAGTTGAGTTTCTCACTGGAACTATTTGAGACTGACCAACTAGGCTAGACTACTTGGTGGACAGTAGTCTAGCCAGGAATCTTCTTGATTTTGCTTCTTTTAGTTCCCAGATTGCAAAAGCATGTTTACATGCCTGGATTTTCATAGTGGCAGTGGATTTTCAAAGTGCTTGCATGAAAAGCACTTTACTAACTAAACCATCTTTCCAGCCCTTCTACCACTTATATTAATTGCATTGGAGTATCTCATTGAACCAGGAGTTTTCTGATTAGGCTATACTGTCAGGGTCAGGGTTAGGGTTAGGGTTAGGGTTAGGGTCAGGGTCAGGGTCAGGGTCAGGGTCAGGGTCAGGGTTAGGGTTATACTGTCAGGCCTTCAAGCCCCAGGGAATCCCCCTTTTGCACTGGCATCTCAGGCATGCTCTTCTGTACATGGCTTCTGTGTGTGCCTTAGATGGAATTAGGTTTTTCATGCCTGCAGAGCGAAGACTTTAGAGATGGAGCCATTTCCCTACCTCTTAAATGTGTAACTCTTACATGGATTAAATTATCCCTGACGTGGAACAAGGTGCACATACTACATTTTAGAAAAGTCATTTGGACACCAAAGCCCAATGAGGCATAAGAAAAGAAATCCTTATGATTTTGTCCTTTCTTTAATCAACAGAATATTTTATTTATCAACTCTATACTCTTTTGTAATGCGTGATTAGCCATTACTGGGGATGGAACTCAGAGGAATCCATTACAGAATGTATATTCCTGTCTAAATATTTGATAGCTGTATCACTAGGTACAGATAGCAAAGGACAAATAGGAGACAAAAGTAGATTACCATCTACAACCAGAGACTGGACTTCCTTTCATTTACTGCTCTTGTAAAGCAGAGCCCCAGGTTCTGAGAGGATAGCTCAGTGGGTAAGAGTGCTTGCTCTACAAGCCTGAAGGCCTGAGTTCAAATCCCCAGCAACCATGAAAAATGGCAGGAATTTATTACATGCCTATAATTCTAGCACTGAGGAATAGAGACAGATATATCCTTAGCGCTTGCTTACCAGGAAGCCTCGCAAACATGAGTTTCCAGTTCTTAGGTCAATAAGGTAAGATTGACAGAGCAAGACACCTAATATTTTTCTCTGGCCTATGTACACACACACAGGAGTGCTCACCTTTATACTCATGTGCATGCATTTTACACACACACACACACACACACACACACACACACACACACACACCACAATATACAACATAAACACACAGGTAAATAATAAACACAGTCCCAAGGAAAACATCTTTGCAGCATACTCATGCACACTCAGTGAACCAATCCACCCCATGCCCACAGAACACCTCAAATCCAATTCTCTGCTTTACACAGTTCTTCCTGGTACAGTTCTCTGTAGTGGTCCTTAGGGTTGGTGCAGTCCCTGTTACAAAGAACCTTTCAGGGATGCAGTCCTCATAAGCTATTCAGATATGCTCTTACCCTGACATTCTGCCTTTCCAAGCTTTGTGCATTTCCCGTTTGTTTCCCAGGGATGCTATTCTTTCTCAGAACAGTTGTGTCCATCTTCCACAGGCTCCAGTAGTTTGGATTACTTAACGCGTTCTTCTCAGGTACCCATGGCTAATTTCTGACTTGAGTATCCTATCTGTACATCTTGTCGGGAATTCGGTGTCAGGACAGCTCTTGCCCTCAGCTCCTCTGGAATTACCTCTAAAGCATTAACTTGATGCTCCTGAACCTTTTAGTAAAATTGACTGTAGATTCTTTGTTGGGAGAAACCCTCTTATCATGAAAATGAGAGCATACATTTTAGGTTTTTGTAGTAAAAGCATTTTGCTGGCTTTACTTAGAATTTCCTTCTTATAGAATATAAAATAAAGGAAAATATAGTTCCCACATTTCCCCCACATATGCCTCATGCTGCCGTTGTCTATTTTTGTCTTATTTTGCATCCATGTAGAGCACAGTTGTCTCTGCATTTTTCTGTTTCCAGCATAAAGAATCAGCAATGACTCCCATGCACTTTCAAAACGCCGTTTCTTATCTCTTATACCACATTATTCTTTCATAACCAAGTCTAACTGCAAACCTGTAATGAATTATTTTACGGGCAATTCTCTCCCCCTGCCAAAGTCTCTGTATGATTTTTTTTCCTGTTGCCACTATGTGACAAATGCTGTAACTTATAATTGTCCCAGGGATTCCTTTAATGTCCAAAGCATCTGATAAAATACACACGGGATCCCAAGCTTCCATTTGCTCCAGTCCATTTTCAATTATAGATAGTGGAGTCCTCAGGCCCTGGGAACTCCCAGGACATACATTACCTCCCCTAACTACAGAAGCTCTCCAGCTGCTTCCCTCATCACTCAAAACCAGGGAGTCAGGTGGACCTGTGTGCAAGATTGCCCATGCGGGAGTTTTAAACTGTGTTTGTTTAGAATTACAGTTTGCTCTTGCCACCACTGGCTCTTGAATACCTTAAAAAATAGCTCCTGTAGCCTGGTTTCTTTCCCTCCCAGCCCAACCTCTTTATCAGGGAAGGAAATGTGGTGAAGTGGGAATATGACAGACGGATGTTGAATAGACCTGGATTTAAATATAACTATCATTCACTTCTTGGGAACATGAAGTTGAGATTAGAAGCCACTTAAGAGCCAGGGCTATGCTGAGGGTTGATAGGGAAGATGGAAACTTATAATAAGAGGGGAAATGGAGTGAAATGTCACAGCGCTCTGACTGGTGTCACCATTTATACAGTCAGCCTGGGTTTTCAGTGATAGGGATGAGGTCCACTGTCTCTTGTCTGTCCCGCCAACCTCCACCTTCCTGACATCGCTGTTATTTTGCCTGGCTTGCGGCTTCCTAGCTCATGCGGGAGCACACCCTCTCTCAAAGTAGGAAACACAGGCCACAGTTGGTGGCTCTCCTTAGTACCTTTCTGCCTGGAGAATGTTCATTGTCAAGTGGTGCAGTTTGTAGAGAGCAAGGCAAGCTTAAAATTCAATCCTGAAGACTCAAAGCACAGTTTTGAGAAAACAGCCCAATACAGATTAAAGCTTTTGTGTGGGATATAGAATATTTTATACAAATAATTTTTTAAGTTTGAGAATCCCTGAGTATTTGTCAAGAGAGAGTTAGAAATTCATTTGATGGGGAGTTTCACAATTTTAATGGCTAGGTTTATGGATAATTAATGGAAATTCAGATCATGTTTAGCTTTTTAAATTATATTTTGTTGATTGTATATATGTGTATACATGGGGGGTGGGGCATGTGTGTCATGGCCACACATGTAGAGGTTAGAAGGCATCTTCTGGGAGTCAGTTCTCTCCTTCCACCATGTAGGTATCAAGGACTGAACTTAGGTCATCAGGCTTGGTAGCAAGTACTTTTATCCACTGTCTTGATAGCTCAATATTTAGGTTTTTGTTTTAATTGTACTATTTTAAAGGATATATTTTAATTATGTGTATATGTGTCTCTACATCTGGGAATGTATCTTATTCAGGGTTTCTATTCCTGCAYGTCAGGACCAAGAAGCAAGTTGGGGAGGAAAGGGTTTACTCAGTTTACACATTCACATTGCTGTTCATCACGAAAAGATTTCAAGACTTTAAACTCACACAGGGCAGAAAGCAGAAGCTGATGCAGAGGCCATGGAGTGATGTTACTTACTGGCTTGCTTCCCCTGCCTTGCTCAGCTTGCTTTCTTACAGAACCCAAGACTACCAGTCCAGGATGGCACCACCCACAATGGGCTCTGCTCCCTTGATCACTAATTGAGAAAATGCCTTACAGCTGGATCTCATGGAGGCATTTCCTCAGCGGAAGCTCCTTTCTCTGTGGTAACTCCAGCTTGTGTCAAGTTGACACACAAAACCAGCCAGTACAGTATGTGTACTTGAGAGCAGCTGCCCACAGGGATTTCAGATCCCTCTGGAGCTGGAGTTACTGGTTGTTATTAGCTACTGAGTGTGGGCTCTGGGAACCAAACATGGATCCTTTGTAAAATAGTATGCACCATTAACTGCTGAGGCATCTCTCCAGCCCAATATTCAGGTTCTTAATAATGAAAGGATGGAGTTGAAAGTATAAAACAGGAAAAATAACAGTCAGACTTCTGGAAAAACCTAACATTGTTTCCATTGAGAACTATTTTGTATAATTTTGATTAATGTTATAAGTTTTTTCTTTCTATAGTATTAATCATTATTAAAATATTATTTTAATTGGCAATATTAAAAATTATTTCAATCTTTTCGGAGCTATGTTACCACCTACACATGGAACAATGATATTTATGTATTTATTTGTTTTCTTTTTCTGATATTAAATATGCATGTATTTATATGTAGATATACATATATATGTAACAACAATTAAAAGAAAAGAAACTATGCCTCTCGCTGGGGTTTTATATGGAACTTTATAAGGTGGCATTGTCTTGGAGAGTTTGCTGTAGCCCAGGGTCATCCCTTAGCTTGTAACCTTTCAGTGTTCTCAGAAGGTCACCTGCCTAGCCCGCAGTCAGCGGACAAAGGTGACTAGTGTGGAGAGATATTTTATCATGGCTGAGGGGAAACCTAGTAAATCATGGCAGCATAGCAGTAATCACCTTTGGGAGGGCAGGGGACTGTATCATTTACCTAAACAGTGCTGAACAAAATGTGGCCCATAGCTGGTTCTTTATTTCTCCCTCTTCCTCATTCTCTATTAATTAGTCTTGCTCTTCACCCAAACCACCACAGCTCAGATCCATGTCTCCAAGATTATTCAAATTTTGAATAAGGAAAAATGCCTGTTTCCCTCGCAGGCATTTGCCCTTCTGCTTTGCTTCCATCGGGTGAGAGTCAGATGTCTAGGTTCTTGGAAATGCACAAACTGCACTCTGATGCACTGAAAAGGGCATGCATGTATTTTCACACTTGAAAAGGAACAAATTTGTTGGTGGGTGGTGGTGTAAACACATCTGCGGAAGTACTTTGCTGAGGATTTTTAAAGTACACTCTCATAGTTTGGGTATTATTGCAGAGACACTGGTGACCACAGCAACTCTTATAAAAAGAAAGCATTTGACTGGGGGGTTGCTTACAGTTAGAAGCTTAGTCTGCTATTGTTATGGCGGGAAACATAGTAGCGTGCAGGCAGACATGGTGCTAGAGAGGTAGCTGAGACTTCTGTATCTTGATTCATAGGTAGGAGACACACACAGAGACAGAGAGACAGAGACAGAGAGAGACAGAGAGAGGCAGAGACAGAGATACACTCATAGAGACAGACACACAGAGAGACAGAGAGACACAGAGACAGAGAGACACAGAAAGAGATACACACAGAGACACACACACAAAGATAGAGATAGAGATAGAGATAGAGATAGAGATAGAGATAGAGATAGAGATAGAGATAGAGATAGAGATAGAGAGAGATAGAGAGCACCTGACTTAAGCTTCTGAAACCTCAAAGCTCACCCTCAGGGACACTTTACTCCAACAAAGATATACCTACTCTAACAAGGCCACATGTCCTAATCCTTTTAAACTAACATCACTTCCTATGGGCTTTGGGGGCCCATTTTCATTCATATTACCAAATACACATACCAGTATGCAATCCTATTTCATTCCTTACCAAAACATGGCTTGAATTTATTACTCTGATTTAATACTATCTCCTGCCTTTTTATTAAGATTTGAAATGATTAGCCTGTAATATAACTTGAATCTCAGAGGGCCGTTCTGAAACCAGCCTCTGAAATCCACAATAGGTGCTAGAGGCAAGGTCCCTAGAGAGGACTCAGAAGTCATATACACTGGGTACCTATGGTTTGGAAAAATTAAACCATCAGGATACACAGACCCCAAACATCAGCTAAAACATCATTTGGTGATATAGAAACATATCTCCACACGACACAATCCTTGACATCACCCAAGTTTTAAAGCTACAAGTCAGCAAACCCTGCTTCTTTTTCTACTACACAGCAAATAAAACTTAGTAACCTGTAAATTCAATCTTGCCTCTAGCCCTACAATGCCAAGATACTTCAATGAGAGGAAGAGAATTTTATTGATACCTTTAATAGGTACCCGACACACGCCAACTAGATATAAGAAGGTATTTATTAACTATATAGTCAGAACTATAAAAATAATAATGTTCTAACTTTACAGAAGAAAAGACCAAATATCAAAGACATAAACTTGGTCAAATGTTGCTGACTGTCTTACCAGGGCATTCCTTAAAAATGCCACAATGCCCAGGGGTCGGTAAAGGGTGTGGAGATAAACCACTTCGGAGATAGTTTCAGGGAAAAGAGTCTGCTTTATTGCATGTGGGTAGCCACTTTTACAGTGGAAGCCTATTAGCTGAGATCAGTTAGCGCATTGCTTTGGATTGGATAGTGAGAACTCACACCACTAGGGTCCTATGCAGAAGAAGTACATTAAGGGAGATGGGAAGAGTGCTGACTTCTCCCCAGGCCAGCTACTGGCCACTCACACTGCTACAGCATTCAGTGTTCTGTCTTCAGGAGCGTGGCGTGTCATGCTTCTTATTAAAGGCACAGTGTGCCTAGTGGCTGGTCGCCAGGTCACGCTTGCATTTTCTCCTAGAGTCGCTCTTCAATTTGTACCCTGTTTCCCTCAGTCCAAACTTGCTCTATTCCTGAAGTGCAAATTTCTCAAGATTCATTCTCATTCAGGGAGAGAAGGCTTTAGGTTTTCTATATGGGGAGTCTGTGTACCACACAAAAGAAATTTTGTCAGAATAAAATTGGTCCTCGCTCCTGTGGGGAGCTATATTCCTGCAGGATCCAGGGGGATAGTCTGGTGTGTATGAGGTGACTTTTATGACATGGTTGGAATTGCAAGGGCATGAGTCTTCCTAAGGACTAATTTCTTCTTTACACTTTCATAGTTGTTCAATCTCACAACCATAATAACAACAACTTACACCGATGGGAGCTGTGCCGCATGCCAGGACCAGAACTCAGAACTTTCCACCAGTCAGTGGTGGATAAATATATGCTTAACTCTGACAGAAATATGCTTTCCCAAGGGATGAACTAGTAAATGTTTCCCTTGAGGGATGAGCTACAGAGCATATTAATTATGAAAATAGCACCACATTGTAAATATTCCATGTATTTTTACACATACACCTGTGAAAGAGACCATTGCCATCTTTCAAAAGAGTGCTAAGGACTCAGGTTGGTTTTTGGCCGCTTTCATTGATGTTTTACACTCCGGGAAGTGAATGACAGATGCTGAGATGTTCAAATCATATCCCATCAGCCTACTTGCACCAATAAAAATAACAAATCTGGCAATATGGCATGAAAATTGCATGATAATAATTTACATAATACGAACTTGAGAATAATGAAGGGCATGGAAGCTTTCTTTCCCCATTGCCTCTGGGTGGATGTGTGCGGGAGTTATTTTCTTTCTTTTGAGATTAGAATAGTGTTTTTCCAAAGTACAGTGAGTCAGATATGTTCCTTGTCATATCTGAAGCATATAGCGTTAGTGCAAGCTGCATATACGTGTGGGCCGCATAAACAAGAGACGGCTCCGCCTCAGCTAAGAGCCGCCAGCTACTCACTTTGCTGTCACTCTGGATTTATTGGTGAAGACTCTCCAGTAATTTGAAGGGCAGCCTCTCCTCACAGAGTGTCCCGTGTTTTCTGGGTGTGAATCCTTTGAACAAAAGCAGCCATTTCTATTCTGTCTGTAGCACATTGCTACATGTTTTTCTCCTTGGGAAAATGTTTTATTGCCCCTCCCCAGGGTCTGGTCTGTTAGGAAGGCCAGAGTAGTCACAGTGCGTGATGTGCTCACAGAGCCTACATGTTTTCATGATCCCATCAGGTCATTGCTTTAGAGACTGGAGACAAGTAATTTATGATCCTATGTAAACCATGCTGGTTAGAAAAATGTTGCTGTATGCGTGAAGAAATTGGGGCAAATTTATTTAATATTACTATTATAACATAAATACCTGTATAAATTAATAACTTAAATTGCAGCTCTTCCACAGATTTTACAAATTATTTTTGACTATGGAGTCTCATTTAATTTTTGCATCCATATGAACTGAGTACTGTGATGCCCAATTTGCCAGCCAAAATAGTTACAAGGTTGAAATKTTTATTTTATTTTATTTTTTATTGTACTGCAGAGCCACTAAGAGGCAGGGGCTGAAGCAAAATCTGGTCTTTTTCTCCTAAATTCTGTGTTCTTCCTCCAAAATAACTCTGAACAAGAACTGTGATATTAATACAGGTTAATGGGAGTAAGATAATGAAACAAATTAGAATCTGTAATATGTACTGCCAGAGAGAAAGAAAAGGCTGGTTTGATATATTCTGTGAAGTTTACCACTGTGACTTATAGGTCCCCGAGGGACCATCTACACAACAGGCCTGGGGAACGGAAACGCCAAATGTCTTAAGAAAATATTGCAAAGCTTTAACCTCATGCATTGTTTATTAGAAAGAGTTGCTTCCCTTGAATTCCACTGAGTGTGTGGCCTGTACAGCCAACTGACGGAGGCCACGGTGAACCTCACCGCCCTCGGTATTTATATGGTGAACATCTCTACTGTGGTCTTCCTGCTGGTACTCCGGATTCTCCACCACAGGACACGGCGCTCTGCATTATGGCTTCTCTCACGTCTCCAACCTGTTCTTTTATTTTGACAGACTCCACAGAGGTTCACAACGATCTTTCTAAAAATGGGGTTTGAAGCGTATCTAGTCACTATAACTAGCTCTAGGTTCCAAAGGCCAGAGATCTCATCTGTCTGATTTTCTATTTTATGTCTGTGGTCAGTCAAGCCCAAACCTTATAGGAAGCACAAGTTCTTGTGTCTGTTGTCTGCCTTCTAGCTTCATTTACCGCTCCCTGGCCTGACTGTTTCATCCATATTAAACTCTATGTAGACCAAAGGCTATATCAAACTCACTCTCTTCTCAAACATATAACAGCACTAGTCTCACACCAATTAAATTACGATTGAATTTTAACATGAGTTTTCTAAGGGGACAGACAGTTAAACCATAACAGAATCTTAGAATGAGTAAATAAATTATACAATATTGAGTGGCCAATCAGAGATTTTGTTTGTTTTCCCTTCTGTCCCCAGAATCTATTATAGTATATAGTTCATCGTGAGTGTGCTTTAAAAAAGATTTAATTAATACAATAACTCAAATGTGAAACTGAGGTAAATCTCTCACACACATATGCACACCTAAGTATCAGTAATAGGGTAATTGGATGTTATATTTGGACAATTTAACCAAAAGCCACTTTCACTTGGTTAATTGGAACTGTTCTGTGTTCACAGAGGCCGTGCAGTTTCCAGTGCTAGGGCATTATAATGACCATAGATTCTCATCAGGGAGAGTGGCTGCCACAGTAATAAGCTTAAAGCAAATCTGTGACTTTCCTGCTTAATACCCTTAACTGCTTCTCAAGCCACGCCCCGTGATGACATACAATCCACACAACCTGCTTTGTAATGCCATGTGATCTCTTCCTAACTCTGCTCCMTTCTCCCAACCACTACGACTTTTATACCAGAGGCTCTCAATATTCTTCATGTTGTGGTGATCCCCAACCATGAAATTATTTCAATCTACCTCATAAGTGTAATTTTGCTACTGTTATGAATTGTCATGTGTATATATATGTATATATATGTATATTATATATTATATATAGGATATCTGATATGCTATCATCAAGGGGTCATGACCTACAGGTGGTGGAAAATCACTGCTCTATACCTTCTACAGTCACCGCAACAAGCTCGGGCCCCTCTGCAATGCTTTAATCTCCCTCTGTTTTACCATGCTTCCAACTTCCAGTCATCTGCCTCTCTTTTTGAAATACTTCTTTATTTTGTAGGTTATTATTATTATTCAAACCCACTATTCAAAATATCACCTCTTGTTGGGTGCTATTCCCAGAAACTTACCTCACATTTCCCTCGTACCCACAGTATATAGCAAATATTTATTAAAGTTTACACACATATCTTGGTGACTAGATGGTGAGAGCTTTGATGGTTAGACATTTCCATCCTACTCACCTTTCTTTGTGACACCCAACTATTTACAATCTCACAGACAACCCAATAAATATTGATGCATAAAAGTTGGTTTTGTAATTTYACACCATATGTTCCTCGATAATAAGTTTGTAATGTTTCATTGGCTTAGATCTCATTTTTTTCAATTCGTGTTTCAAATACTATAGCTTCATATTGTAATAATGTTCACAATACTGTATTATTATGATACTGCTGCTGTTGTTCTAGTTAACATTAACAGTCAATGTGACACAATACAGTCTTACGTGGAATTAAAAATAAAAGAGCTTCAGATGAGTAACTGTCTTTATCCAGTTGGGCTGTAGCATGTCTGTGAAGGATTGTCTTGATTCTTGGTTGACATTGGCCCCACCCCACTGTGGGCAGTACAGTTCTTGGACAGGGGATCCTAAGCTGTAGAAGAAAGCTCTCTGAGTGAGGGAGCAGCCAGCTCTGCTCCTTCACACTTTGCCCTGACTACTCTCAGTAATGAACTATAACCCACAAGCTGGAGTAAATTCTGAGTTCCCTTTGGCCAGTCTTTCATCTCAGCTACAGGATGAAACTATAAAAATATAAAGTGCCATTTGCCCATGTCACACTCAAGAAATCTGTTATTTTACAGCATGTTTAATTTATATTACTTGGTATATAAGCTATAAAAATCATATATCAAAAATGAAACACAAATTTTAATGTGTGATGCTAGTTCTGAGGGAAACCTATCCTAAATGCAGAACATTTCCTTTTGTTTCCATGATGCTTGATGAGTTCTAAGAACTTCAGCAGATAAAGACCTGTCTTGGTCCAGGAATGTTAAAAGGGAATTTTTTTATTGGATATATATTCTTTATTTACATTTCAGTTCCCTTTTCCTGGTTCCCCAAACCCCAAAGGTCCCATATGCCCTTTTCCCTCCCCCTGTTYCCCCATTCTCCCCTTCCCACTTCCCTGTTCTGGTATTCTCCTACATTGATGCATTGGCCTTTCCAGATACAGGGTCCACTCCTTCCTCCTTCTTGGACATCATTTGGAATGTGGATTGTGTCTTTGGTGTTCCAAGATTCTATGCTAATATCCACTTATCAGTGAGTGCATATCATGGGTATTCTTTTGAGACTAGGTTGCCTCACTTAGTATGATGTTCTTCAGCTCCATCCATTTGTCTAAGAATTTCATGACTTCATTGCTTCTAATGGCTGAATAGTACTCCACTGTGTATATATACCACATTTTTGTATCCATTCCTCCAATGAGGGACATCTAGGTTCTTTCCAGCTTCTGACTATTATAAATAAGGCTGCTATGAACATAGTGGAGCATGTATCCGTATTACATGCTGGGAATCTTCTGGGTATATGCCCAGGAGTGGTATGTCAGGGTCCTGGGGAAGTATCGTGCACAGTTTTCTGAGGAACCACCAGACTGATTTCCACAGTGGCTGTACCATCTTGCAGTCCCACCAGCAGTGTAGGAGTGTTCCTCTTTCTCCACATCCTCGCCAACATCTACCTTCTCCTGAGTTTTTAATCTTAGCCACTCTGATTGGTGTGATGTGAAATCTCAGGGTTGTTTGGATTTGCATTTCCCTAATGACTAATGATGTTGAACATTTCTTAAGGTGCTTCTCAGCCATCCAAAGTTCTTCAGGTGAAAAGCCTTTGTTTAGCTCTGTACCCCATTTTTTGATAGGGTTATTTGGTTTTCTGGGGTCTAACCTCTCGAGTTCTTTGTATACATTGGATATTAGCCCTCTGTCAGATGTAGGGTTGGTGAAGATATTTTCCCAATTTGTTGGTAGCCGATTTGTCCTTTTGACAGTGTCTTTTGCCTTACAGAAACTTTGTAATTTTATGAGGTCCCATTTGTCTATTCTTGATCTTAG
>BDUI01004876.1:59955-70466 GCA_002335545.1 Apodemus speciosus
GATACAAAAAATGTGGTATATATACACAATGGAGTACTATTCAGCCATTAGAAACAATGAATTCATGAAATTCTTAGACAAATGGATGGAGCTGGAGAACATCATCCTAAGTGAGGTAACCCAGTCTCAAAAGAATACCCATGGCATGCACTCACTGATAAGTGGATATTAGTCTAGAATCTTGGAACATCAAAGACACAATCCACATACCAAATGATGTCTGAGAAGTAGGAAGGAGTGGACCCTGGTTCTGGAAAGGCTCAATGCAGCAGTGTAGGGGAATACCAGAACAGGGAAGTGGGAAGAGGTAGATAGGGGAACAGGGGGAGGGAAAAGGGCATGTGGGACCTTTGCAGGGCAGGGAACCAGGAAAAGGGAATTGAAATGTAAATAAAGAATATATCCAATAAAAAATGTTAAAAAAAAAAGGCAAGGTTTTTAAAAATTCAAACAACGAAATAAAAATAAGTAAATTAAAATTTCAAAACAGTAGAAATAAATACATAAAAAGAATAAAAAAGACAGATTGGAAGTTATAACACATGGGCAAAAGCCCTGTGGCTTTTTTTTTTTAATTTTATCAACAATTGGCTAACTGCTGTACAAAGTTATGTTATTTTACCTCTCTGACCAGCATATGTGAGGTTTAGTTGTCCCATATCTCAAGCTGTTGTTCTCTCAGTCTTTGAAATTTTTCCCATCCTACTGAGTAGAGTAAGSTCAAGGTCAAATTCAAGAAGCACCTCAGGAAAGGTGTTTTCCACCTGCTGATGGCCGTGATCACTTTCCCATGAGCCCGCTGGTTAGTCRTATGTTTTCTCTTRTGAAACAGCTTTACTTTTCTATACTTTAAAATTGGTTTATGATTTATTATTGGTTTGGGGAATTTTAAAAACATTGAGACCTTTGTGAATAGACATATTTTAATACTTTGCTAAATTTATGGATTATTGTTTTGTCTTTTAGCATCATCTTTGATAAATTAGTTTCTATAAAGTCAAACTCTTTTTCTTGTATGCTCTTTTCCTTTTATGGTTTACTTAGGAAGTTTTGTCTACCTTATGATGATGCACCTGCACTCTGGGGCTTCCTTCTATTGTCTTAGACCTTGACTCTTACTTTKTGTTCTGTGACTCTTCCCAATGGATTCTTTGATCCATTACCTAGAAGGTAATTTTCGAAATCTCCTTGATATTGAAAATTAAGAAACCCTGCCAGAGTGACAATTAGAGAAGCCAACCATAATGAGACGATGTAGTGAGTAAAACTGTTGTTTCTTGGCATCAAAACAAGCCACACTCAGAGGGTTCTGACCTCTCACCCCACTCAGGACGCTTCCTTTCATAACAGACCTATYGTGGGACCTCGCTCCTCAGGGTGGACCCTTTTTTGTCACCAGTACTCCTCTTCTAASYTCTTCAGTCCTCAGCAACTAGGGTTGCCAAGTACCATTCAGGTCACYGGGTTATACTTGAATTTCAGTTATGCAAAGATAGACTCAATAATGTTAGTTWATAATCTTAAATAAAAATATAAGGAGTTATAACATGTTCCAAATATTCCATGGTATAAATTTATACTATRAAAAAACAACACTTATTGCCTATCTGGAAATCAAAGRTATCCAGACACCCTGTTGTTTGCTTGGAATTTGGCCTACATTACTGTACCCTCTAAATTCTAGTTCATCAATGTTTTCTGAATCAGTCTTTTTCTGTCCATATCTAGAGGAAAGGATCCTAGAGAAGATGCTCTTTCTTTATACTGCTACCTAATTACTTCAAAAACTGTAATCACAACACCCTTCACCATCTATTAAAAACAAAAAAACATTTCAAACACAATCTTTATCCTATCTTACACATTCAATTCCTCTTCTTGCTTTTAGGATAAACCTAAACTCCTAAACTTGGCAGTCATTGCTGCCAATTTATCTCCCCAGCTTCTCTCTAAGCAGTCAGTATCTTTGACTCTCCATATGCTCTTCCATTATGAGGAATCATTCAATCAAAAGCCTAAACTCTGACCTTTGGTTCTAATATACACACATGAATTCTCTTTCAGATGATCACATAAATCTCTCTAATCCTTCTGCTATGCCTTGGTCTGTTCACTATCAGATATATTCCTACTTTGTTCTGACTTAGCTCTCCACACTATCACCCTGCTTGTGGGGATGACTTCATCATCTGACAGTTGACCCTGAACAGAAGAGATTGGCAGTCCCTGTTAGTCACACATGTTTATAGCCTGAGAGATGGACATTGCAGGCAACGGGGGTCACAGAGGAGCTCTCTTCACACTCAAGAGCACAGTGACCCACCAGGGRCTATGGAAGASAGTCATTACAGTTTGAGCAGATAAGACAGCATCAAATTTCAAAGGAAGAGTGTAGATAACTTGTTTAAGCTGTGTGATCTGCTGGGGTTCTAAACTCCTTACTCAGTTGAAAGCAGACACTGTTCTTAATCCCCTTGGTAAGAAAACCTTTAGGCTGAGGGCGCTTATGGAGAACAGTAAAGGACATGTACTTGTTACTTTCATTATTGTTGTGGTCAAATACTAAAAAAGAAGTAACTTAAGGGAAGAATTTACTGTAGCTCCTGATTTGAAGGTACACTGTACCATGGTAGGAAAGCATGGATATGAAATAGGYTTTTGGCTGTTGTGACAAATGCTGGCAGCTGCATGCTTCAATTTAGTGATGTCAGGAAGCTGAATGCTGGGGCACAGCTTTATTTCTTCTTCATCAGTCCAGGCCCCCACCCTATGGGATGTTGCTGCCCACATTCAAGGTAGGTGTTCTCCCTTTGACTAACTCTCCAGAAATTCTCTCATAGATATGCCCAATTATATACGCTCTAGATGCTTCTCAATTTAACAAATTTGAAACTGAAGATTAACCATGACAGGACAGAARTTATATTTGACTACTCCATTTCGCTAAATATAAATGCAGCACAAAACTCTGGGCCTAGGGTCTGGACATGATGTCACTCCGAACAGAGGTRTAAAAATGTTTAACTGTTTAAGCCTCCTTCTTGGATAACATCCAGATGTTAGACACACTGGCCCTAAATTCAGAATTATAGTGAATAATTGTCGAAGATTCTGCTCAGTGGATTTGTTCCATCCAGGGGCTCTGGTTCCACCGAACTATGATTCTTGATGGTGCTTTCACTAATTGGAATAGGGATATCTTAAATTCAGTAGGTGATGAGATCAAGCATTAGAAAATCAACAGTCACATGGAGGATTCTTACCCATATCAACATAATGCATTTTAATGGTAGGAGTCTTGATTCCAATATTATAATTAAATGTAGTTAGGCATCACTGTATGACACCTAACTGTATTTGGTGTCAATATATTAACCAATTATGTGTTATTTCATAAAATTCATTTGGGGAACTTTATTATAACAAATGTTTATATAAATATATGAATAGGTATATATGTTTAAAGTACATAGAACTCATATATTCTTATGGTTTTGACTATATTTGAACATTTCATAGTATCAATGTATGTACACAATAGTGATTGTCAGATTCAACTGGGAGACAAGCTCTTGGAATAGCCTGAAAGAAAGTGTCCAGATTAGACTGCTTCAGATGAGAAGACCCACCTTCAACATGCAGTTCCGCATCTTACGCTGAGTCCTGAACTGTAAACTGCGAGGCAAGATAAGCACATCCTTCCTGGAGATGCTTTTGAGAGGTATTTTGTCACAACAATGAGAAAAGTCAATAAAATAATTTAATAGTATTTTAATTCACTTATATGTCTTCATGAGTTTGGCAGTTATTTTTTCCTGAAAATTATACTCTAGAAAACATGGTTCAAAATAATCCACAACTTAAAGTATTTCAGGACAGGACATGCAATAAAAGTATAAGTCTTCTTGCATAAGACCATGAAGGCAGGCAGTATTGAATATTTCACTTTAAATTATACCTTTATTAATTTGCACACTTAAAAGTATAAATTCTTAAGAAAGTTAAGTAAATATCCCACAGCATAAATAAATCTGAACAGAGAAGTCGCTTTTAGTAAAAATTATACATCTTTGTTAGCCTGAGTTAACACTAAGAACATTAGCCTGGGTCCAATTCCGGGCTCAGTAATGCTGAAAAATGTTACCATGGGGAATGCAAAGGCCTGGCTTTGTTTCCTTCGCTTTCATGGCTTGGCTATTGACTCTGGTGAGTAAACTTTCTTCGAAAAGACTTAATTCCCAAGTTCTCCTTGCTTTGAAGATAGCTTAAGTCATGCCTAAAACTTTAAAGTGTCATTTTGACTGACAAAGCATAAAAGAAACTAGGTGGGAAGTTTCCTTGTACAAACAAATGGTTGCTAGACCGCTATTCTGAATTTCTAAGAGATGGGGAAATCTGACAGTAGGCAAAAACAGATTTTCTTGCCAAAAGCAAACATCATCCATTTCTGAGTACACTATATGACTTGTCTTCTCCTCGCCTCCTGCAGCTGTCACACAAATGAACTTCGTTTCACAGAGCCTGCGGGATACACCTGGGCAGAGAAGTTCCTCCAAGAGAAGTCAGCCAGCCACTCTCCATTGGGGCAAAAGGAGACCCTAGAACAGCACCCACTTTGCTCACATTGGCCCATTCCCATCCCAGCACCTCAGGGAAGGGAGCAGCTCTGTGCAGGACTCTGCCAGGTCACGTGGTTCTGAAAAGGAATGTTACCCAGGGAAGGGCTAGGGTGGGCAGGGAAGAACTCTCCAGCAGGTTACTTGTCGAGTCTTGCTTAGCTTAGCGTCCCCACCCAGTTCAGCACAAGCGACAGCATTCCCTGGCTACCGGAGCATCATTGTAACCATTCTAACCTAACCAAGGGCTTTGTCACAGCATACATCCCTAATGAGGTAGAGGCATCTGTAGCAYGCACACAAGGACTCTCCTTGTTCCTTGCAAAACCAGTGAGAAGAAGTTGTCACCAAAATCTTGCCATGATGTTGGCGTTCTCCGTGAAAGGTCCTTCCACCCCAAAAGTAACAACTGCCAGCACATGAAACATTCAGTATCTTGGAAAATCTGTTGCTGTTGCCATCATTCTATGATGTCACGTTGTGTTCCTGTTGTGATTTCTGAATTTCTTAAAAGTAAATTCAGAGGGAAATAATTAAAAACACCATGGCTCTGCTCCTTTCATTTCTATTCCTGGTCTGACCTTAAGCATAGCGATAATTAAAAAGTATTATTAAACTTTTACCATAACCCTGTCCTTATATGAGCACTATCTTCCCCCTGGTATCCACGAGTCTCATGTGAACTTGAGAAGAGTACACTTTCTGCCTACTCATACAAAGAAAAGYCTTTCTATGAAGCAGATTCACTGTATCACGATTACCATGAGGTAGAGACTAATGAGACAGAACACATGYAGTATTAGTCACATGAAAGGAATTGGCATTTGAACATACGCATCAAAGGACAAAAGAAGCCCATGGTTCKTTGGGAGAAGCCCCCACATGACTAAAGAAAGCTACCGACAGCTGAGTCTCAACTGTGCATACTCCTCTTATACCATCTTTGAGGGACTCTGGAAAGCAAGAGGCCTGACCTGCATGTCCAGTGCAATGTGAGTCTCTGGGCTAACACACTGAAAACCATTCTTCTTCCAAGGAAGAAAGAGACAAAGTCCACGCTATCCGGGATGTACTGCCTGACTCACTATGCTGCACTCCTTCCRAAGGACATGAACAAGTACTGGTCTATTCCAGGTAGGTCTTATCTATCCCTGATTATTATATTCCCTGAGCATCCCACGGTTGTTCTAAAGAATTCCAAGTAAGAAGGAGATAATTGGCTGGCCGTGGGCTACCTGGAGTCTGCATTTATGTTATTCCAGAAAAATGTTAAAAAATAAAAAATAAAAATAAAAATGATAGTTTACTGACTTTAGTGAATTCACAACAAGAGGCTTATAATGGGGAAACAGTAAGAAAAGAAGAAAAATAATTTTAAATGATGTAAAAATCATTAAAATACATAGAAGACCTGCCACTTTCTAAACTCTAGAGAATACATTTGAAAAGTATATAAATTACTTACCTTGTTTTTGTTTTTGTTTTTTTCTTTTACTAGTGTAACTAAAAGCATATTATCCGGACTCACTGAAAAAGAGTCAGAATCTCTGAAGTGGTTACTCTACCAGTGGGGAATTCATTTATTGCCGAGTGTAATAGAAACTGGAAGAGCAAATGGCTGAGCTATCAAGTTCTCTGTTTGGGGACCGCTCAGCTCATGTCCCTTAAACTAAAGTTGACACTTTAAATGAATTTATTACTCTCACTTTGTTCCAGGACCAGACAGTAGTCCAACTCTCACACATGGACATCTTTGGGATTATATAACTTAATCCAAAAGGGGCATATTAATATCATATTTTTTTCTTCAATTGTGATCTTTCCAAGGCCACTTCTTTGATGCKATGTCCTGTTGTAATCTGAAACTGAAACTTCCTCTTGAGTTACCTGGGGGATCATGTACATTTTATTAGTGGAATGACATTTGGCGAATTATGCACTGAAGCCTTCAGGGTGAGACGTTTACACGAGTGTAGGCTTCATGCTTCTGCAGACAGCATGCCAGAGTATTCAGTCCTAGAGCAAAATGGTCAACATAAGAATGAAGTCTTCCCAAAAGGATTCAGAAATTCACATTAAGATTATAAGGCAGAGGATGAATTTTGTAACATTACGAGATAATACCATCAATCTCTCACACTAAAACACTTTATTTTGTTGACCAAGAAATCCTATTTTTGTGCTAGTTTCTAATCRGTGGTGGCTAGGATCTTAATGCAGTTACCATTGTCTGTATATAAAGAAATACTTTTTCTATTAGTGTAAAAAAAATCTCAGTGAATAAATGATTTCACATTTAGTATTAATCCTAGTGATTCTCTGGAACCTTCTTTCTGATACTGGKTCATATGATAAAAAGAGTACACAAAAAGTCTATAGAGCAGTTGTACTTGGAAGAGAATTTGTGAGACAAGTGAATATTCTCAGGTAAGAATGCKGCACTGAACTGGGAGAAGGTATTGGCAAACACTTCATCCCAGAGTACAGGGACAGCCACAGCACACAGGGAGCTCAAAACATGAACACAAATAATTGTATTTATACATAGGCACATGATCTGAATAGGTTCTTCTCCAAAGAACACATACAAACTGCCAAAGGCATGAAAAAAAAAAACCACTCCATATCACTGATCATCGGGTACATGCAAATCAAAAGAACACCAAGATATCACTGTTTTAATAACTGTCTTCAAAGAGATACAAGGCAACAACAGATGGTAGTGAGGATATAAATAAAGTGGAATTCTCTTGTATTATTTGTCTAAAATTGTTTAGTATAGCCACTATGGGGAACAATACAGAAATTGCCTTGAAAGCTATTGTTGGATCCAGCAAACCCACTATTGAATCAATGTATTGTACCAGCGGTGCTGCTCAAAAAGTGACTTCTAGTGTCTTTTATCCCTTAGGACAACTGTGGCTTAGACCAATTGATTGTAAAAAGTCAAAGTAGCCATCAAAGACAATTCTGAATCACCCCACAAGAAAAGAAAAAGAAGGCCAATATCTGAGATAATTTATTTACCAGTTACCCCAAACTGATCACTAAGGAGTGYACCCTACAAGGTCACATTTCAACTCATACATATGAACAGTTATTACGTATCAATTTGAGATAAAACTTTCAAATATTATAAAAATAAGTGATAGGAATCATTCTTAAAAGGATGAAGACATGCTGTACTGCCAGCATTCTTGATGACGCAGATGATATTTTTGGTAAATCATTAGCATGAAAGACTCCTGAGTCAAAAAGTTTATCTGGAGAGTTGCTTACCAAATGAAAACATTTTGAAAAGTATTAGCCAAGAACTCTTTTGAACAGATTTCTTCAAAAATTAACATTTTATATAGCTAAAAGTTGACATTTAAAAAGTAGATTTCTCAGTCTAGACTACCTATCTAAATTCCACTGAAATAAAATTTTTTGAATGAAAGTATTTGATCTGCTCAGACGACTCATTACTTTGGTAAAGGAGCTTGCCCTGCCAGCCTGACAACCTTAATTCAATGCCCAGAATCTGCATAAAGGCATATGCAGGGAACTGAGTCACTTAAGTTTTCCTTGGACATCCATAATGTACAGTGTGGTACATATGTATACACACACATACACACACACACACACAATAATAAATATCTCTTAAATATAAAAAAAYATGGCATCATTACATGTTGTGACAGGCTCAGGTTTTTATTAGCAGCAGTATATATACTACTGGAGATCTACAAAACTGATAGTCGAACAAATGACATCCAATGGTTCTAGGCCACTGGACACGGCAGCAAGACTCGAGTCAGAAAGACC
The DNA here is from genome assembly GCA_002335545.1 of Apodemus speciosus. Taxonomy (NCBI): domain Eukaryota; kingdom Metazoa; phylum Chordata; class Mammalia; order Rodentia; family Muridae; genus Apodemus; species Apodemus speciosus. The sequence goes on from BDUI01004876.1 coordinate 68,382, forward strand.
TTCAGAAATTCCTCATTTCCCTTCATCCAAAGCATTTGCCCATAGAAATAGACCTTACTACCCTCTACTGATCACAAGGTCAGTCATGGTGAGAAAGTCATGGGTGGCTGGGGACTCAGTTGAAATAGACTGTTGGAAGAAGACTCCAGCACCAAAAAGAACATTTTAGTAGTTTCCTGGAAATGCCATCTCAAATTCAGAACACATGAAAGGGCCTTAATATTTTCAGAGAACACTTATACTTCAAAATGTATAAAACACTTATACTTCAACTGTAAGGGCAGAGGGTAGGGGACTTAAGGGACATATGGTGAGAGGGAAACTGGGAAAGGGGAAAGCATTCGGAATGTAAACAAAGAATATAGAAAATAAAAAAATAAACAAACAGACAAAAAAAGATTAAAAAATGTATCTGGATGTCTTGCTGAGAAAGCTGTGTTTGCACCACAGTGGTACTATTACTTAACAACATCTATGATTGCTGTCTTCTATTGCAAGAAGAATATAATGTACATTGTGGAAAAATATAGACTGGTCAAAACTTTTGCAAMRGTGTAGTGCCTTATTTTTAATAAGTTATAGTGAAATGCTCCACTGAGTTTTCTGAACACCAGAATAAGAATCATTTGTTCTTCCCCATCAATTTGTTTTTGGTCATCTAAGCTGCCTCCAAAGATGTGTTATATTTATTTCCCTCTAAATAAACGAAAGTTCAAATGTGAGTCATTTTTGCATGCAGACTCATGGAAGTGAAATAATCTTCTCAAGGTCATGGCTAAGGGGATGATCTGAAATTCAAACCAATACTTTCAGATCCATAGCTTCCTGTTTGCACCAGTGATGCTATCTATAGCTACCCTAATGTTTTTCATGGAATATATTCTTGTCATAAGTGAGTGGTGATAAATTTATTTGTCATTATCACACTACCATTCTTATAGCAGGGATGAGATATCAATATGGTAGATCATAGATATGATATATTAATTGATTTGCCATAAAATCAAACCCTTAGTGTTACTGAAATTAATGTGACAACTTGCTAGAATATTCACCACTAGCAGGTGACCTACAACATTAGTTTATGTGAAAACTTAACTTTCTTTGTGGAGTAAGCTACTCATCCTTCCTCTCCACAAGCTCCCAATTGTGGTTACCCATGGATATTTCCAGGTCCATTACTTAACAATTCAATGGTGTCCTCCATTTGATGGCATTTACAATAATCTACAAATGGCAATGAGTTTGGATTTTGTTTTAATATTTTTAATCCTTTATTTACAATCCTTTTACCTCCTGTGTAATCATCATTCCAAGAATYCAACATACATACTACCCACAAACTCTTTCAACTCAAACATTCTAATGGCTCATATTTTGTTGACTAGCAAAGTTACCCCTAGAGGTGACTGACTCATTTGCTTRCAGAGATTAGACATGGTCTCCCTTGGTGTTCTCTATGTGCAGGAAATAACCAGGGAGTATTTAGCAAAAGAACAAGGAAAGGTTGATGTTGCAACACAACTCACATGCCAACTMCAGCTGGGCTGGCAGAGAAACCAAGACTATTAAATTCAGGGGTGTTCTCTCTCCCTCCCTAATGAGCATCTGAGATTAATATAAGCTCTTGAAAAGCTGAGGGTTCACAGATTTCAAAATACACACCCCCTACATCTTTGAAAGGTGGACTCATAAATTACATGCAAATAAAATTCTCACATTGTTAAAAGGAACTCTGTTTTCTTGACACGACAAGGTGGAAAATCTGCAAGAAGAAGAGTGAATGTGTGCACTGCTAGGCCCCACAGAGCATCTTGCTTCATATGTCTCTCAATTGTGTGGGCAACTGTCACCCTCACACCACCAGCCTCTTGCAAGGAGCAACCATTATTGGCTTCTTTGTAGGGATACTGCTTTCCTCTGTCATACATGCACAAGAGTGCCATGACTCAGCAATCTTGATTGAGCCTAGACAGCTAAGAGTTTGCCCTTCTCACCAGTAGGTGATGACGGGTATACAAGCATTCTACTCCATCAGAGATGATGATGATAGTGATGAAGATGATGATGATGATGATGATGATG
>BDUI01004877.1:36198-50274 GCA_002335545.1 Apodemus speciosus
ATAAATTCTTTATTTACAATTCAAATGTTGTCCCCTTTCCTGGTTCCCCCCACCTGAAAATCCCCCAACCCATCCCCACTCCCCTTGATCACCAATCTACCTACTACTGCTTCCCTGTCCTGGCATTCCCCTATACTGAGGCATTTAGSCTTCTCAGATCCAAGGGCCTCTCCCTTTGATGGCCAAAAAGGCCATCCTCTGTTGCATATGCATCTGGAGCCAAGTGGCCCTCTATGTGTACTCTTTGGTTCGTAGTTTAGTYACTGGGAGCTCTGAGGGTACTGGGTGGTTTATATTGTTGTTCCTGTAGTCTAAAGYTCCTTCTGTCCTTTCTCTAGCTCCTCCAATGGGGATCCTGTGCTCAGTTCAATGGTTGGCTGAGAGTGTCCCCCTCAGTATTTGTCACGCACTGGCAAAGACTCCCAGGTGACAGCTATATCAGGCTCTTATTATCAAGCCCTTTTTGGCATCCACAATAGTGTCTGTGTTTTGTAACTGTATATGGGATGGATTCCTGTGAGGGAGGTCTGTCTCCGTATGGTCTTTCCCTCAGKCTCTGCTCCACATTTTGTCACTGTATTTCCTCTTGTGCTGTTAAACCTCTATTTTATGCTAGACAAACATCTGGTTGTCTCTGGTGTTAGCTGGTCTTGCTGTTTCTGACTGTGACTTGTCTCTTTTGCAATTCTGTATGTCAGTACTCCTGGGAGACCAGTTCTCCTTGGACTGAATTTGGGTATTGAGAGCTTTGGCACGGCATAAGTTCCAGGATGCAGATGGAAACTAGAAGTTTTCTGTCCCAGGCTACTCCTTAGTTCCTATGTCCTGAGGGGTCTGGAAGAGTCCTTCAGAACAGAAGTGGTGGTATTACCTGTGTTCACAGGCATGCTTATATTTCTATGAGATCAGCTCTCTCCCAGTGGTATTTGGGTATGTAGTACTGTGGCAYAAAACCAWTTCTGGGTGCTGTGGCACAGGATCAGCTCTGGGTGCAAATAGAATCCACAAAGTACCCCTTTAAATACTTTGTCTCCAAGTATCATCCCATCCCAAAGTACCTTATTTTCATAATTTGATATATCAATTTTGGAGATCAATTCAGTCTGTTATATTATTGTTCCTATTACCAATTTATACTATTGTTATTATTTCAACTGATTCATTTAAAATTTTTTCTATGGCTAAACCATTGAAGCCAACATGTTGTTTCATAAAACCCCACTCATTCTGAGGTCAAATAAGTTTTCTTTTTTAATAGTTTGTGTTCATTAAATATTATTACCATATTTAATATAATCTGAGAGACTTAAAGGATGGCCTCAATTGATGTTGTGGGAGTGATGTCCAAAGGCTGTTTGAAGACATTCTTTAATATATTAGCATTGTCTTAGGTAATTCTCTTGAAACTGATTTGAGGATGWTAACTGTCTGTTAAGTCAAAGATTAGCATTATGAATTTAAGTTTTAGCTCCATACATTTCTGGAGAAGATGCTTGTAATTTCTTTTTCATAATACAGTATGAATTTGATTGACTGAAGTACCTGAGTTCAGTTCTCATCACCCACATCATGAACTTCAAAACCAGTTTTAGTTATATCTCCGTTGGACCTGATAGAGCCTTCTAGCCTTTGACAATTAGAAACAAAGTAGAAGCAACCCATGAATGAGCAAAATAGCTAGCCCTTAGTTTTCCAATATATCATGTTCTTTTGTTGTAAAATTACATATCTGCCTTAATGCTTTTATACTGGGTTTCCTGTTGCTTGTAAATGTGTTTAGACACACACACACACACACACACACACACACACACACACACACATCCATTCATCCATTTATCAATATAGTGGTATAATTCCTTAAGCACTCTAAATTTTAGTTTTTGAAAATCATATTAAAATACCATATATATATATATTGCATATATATATGCAATAATGGTATCTATCTTACTGTTATGGTACAAAATGAGAAAATGAACAGAAGTACTTGCCTGTTTTAGTTATTTAGTGAAGGGTAACAATAACCATAGGACTTAGCAACTTAAAATCATGAGACCACTATGATCTCATACAATGAATGTGAGCTGAGAATTTTGGCATGACCTATTTTGGAACTTCTAGCTCAGAGTGTTCAGTAATATGYTCAGTGAAACTGACCTTTGTGAAGTCAAGAAGATCAGCTCCGAGCAGATACATATTCATAGGCAACAAGCCAACCTGAGTAACTGGAAATACATCTTAGTTCCTCTACACAGACCTCCCTATGGGCTACTTGAATTCTATTAAATGTTGTGGCCCTCATTCCCAAAGTAAACAATAAAAAAGAGAACTACACAGAAGCTAAGATTTGTTCTTGAAAGACACATAGCCTCTCTTCTACTACATTCTATTCATATGTAGCAAGTCAAAAATTCAAAACCAGAAAGGTGAAAAGGATTAGTCTCTTCCATTTGAAAGGATGCATATTTGAGAATTTACAGAAATAGTTTCAGGATAACCATATTGGAGTTGCATGTAAATATCAAGCATAACTGGTTCTCCATGTAATTTCCCTATGTCCCCTCCAATATACACATGTGCATGTACAGATGCACACGAACACAAATACACACACTTACATGCACATATGCATCCTCACACAGCCACATAAACCACACCCAAATTTCTTTGTCCTCAGAGAGGAAGACTCAACTGCATACAGAAAGTTAAGAGTGTTTCTGCCTTGTTACAGAGAGTATTTAAGTAAAATTAAACCATATATATATATATATGGAAGCAGCTTCCAGCTCTCCAGAGAATTCATTATYGGGCAGTGGTAAAATGTCAGCAAAGGCCATGCCTTGTTATTATAAAAATTACAGCATGCTTTGGCTCAAATCAAATTCCTTGAAATGTAGCATCTATACCAGCMAGAGGTAGATATACTGGGGTTAGCATATGGCAAGTACTGCCCTGACCCCTTATTCTGCAGCTAAATGATGTGTGACTGGAGCAAAAAGAGACCAATTTCCATAAGTTTCATGTGAGGAGCGTTTTCTTTACAGTCTCACCATCTGCTGCTAGTTAAAATTTTTGTGCCTTCAAAATGGTATTTTTACTTCCCACCCTCTACCCCTTCAAATGCTGTAATGAACAAGAAGAATTATTGAAAATGAGGAGAAGTATCTCCCTACTTCTTTCAAAGCACTCATTAATGGCAACAGAGTACCAATTTCATTTCTGAAAGCATATTTTAGCTTCCAACGCACTCGGAAATTTTTTACTGATTATGAATTATAGCATCACGTTAAAAATGGTTTTCGRTGCTTTATGGTGCTGAAAAGAAGATCACACTTCTAGGTTTTAATGATTAGGCACAGGCTTCACAGAAATCTCTGCATGTTCCCATGTACTAATTTGGGGACAAATCTAGTTAGCGTCCRTTATTTAAGAATTTGCCAGTCTACAGATCATTTAATGTGACTKAAACATGTRCAGGAAAACACATGTTAAACTCAGGGCTCAGCCTCTTCTGCAATTAGAAAGAGGTAATTARACTGGGTATACCTAGTAATGGAAAGCTCCGGAGCTATCCTGATCATGGTTTCTATTTACTCTATCCACTAGTGCAGTATTTCAATAAATCATTCCATATTTATGTTAAACAACATTGCATCTTAGCCTTCATTACTATTAACCATTTATGCTGCATCCAAATACCTAAGAAAGCTTCACTTAACTGGATATTCTAAGATACTGGAATTATCTTTTTGCAATTTTTCTTGTAAATCTATGCCTATAGTCTATGGCTAAGGCAGCTATTGTATAACAAACAATGAGATAGTCTCAAAAGTCCTTAGTGATATGAATGCATTTTGTCATTGGRTTGGTATGTCATCTGGGTTGCCTCTACTCCTTGCATTTGTACATGCAGTTTTCAGGAAAAACATCTTTAAAAATTATCTGGCATGCAAATGGCTTAGCCTATTGCACAGAACATGATAAATCTTTGCTTATGTCTTCTTTTTTTTTTAATCTTCACAAGATAAGTAGCAGCCACTGTCAAAGTTATGAGGCAGGGAAGGGCACTCATATGCTGATGATACATATGTGTTGCTGCAAATAGTGTTSAAAATAATCTAATTTGCAACACTCTAATCTAGTAATTACGTGTTTTACACCAAGGCTGTAAAATAAGCAATGCTATGAACCATCCCTTTTTGGCACAGTATAGATTTGTGATTTTTTATTTATATAGAGTTGTATGTGCCTGTATAAGTTTGCTTGGCAGCATGTAAGTGTCAGAGGCCTAAAGATGGCATCATATTCTCTGGAAAAGGTTTCTGTGAGCCATGGATTTTTTTTTTTTGTGATGAGCAAACAAATTCCCAAGCTTTTGATGTCTTTGCTGCAAAAATATCAATAGAAAAAGATAGGATTAAGAAGAGTTTCTCAGAAATGTGCACGTGCCTGGTGTCTGAGTCAACAGCACCTCTGGGAAGGCTTCAGATGATAGAAATGCAGTAGAGTATGTGGAAGGGTAGAAGACAAATGATAGCAAAAGTAATTCAATCTATGCAGAATGAGATCGTATATTTGAACGTGGTGGTGGGAACTATTACTAAAATTCACAAACAAAAGTAGATATGAAGTGACCTGACACAAAATCTCATTGCTGACATCACAAAATACTGGTATCTTGTTGGAAATCTCCCAAAGACAGTATGCCTGTGACAGACAGACATTGCTTGCTAACTCCTCCTTTGGTCTTTTCCTGCCACATTGCTAATATAACAAACATCCTTGAGCATCATGGTACCCTCTACTTCTTTCCCCAGTGTTTTCAGCTTGACAAGAGGAATACATAGTTTATTTGGTTCTTTCAGGCCCACGTTTGGCATATTGGGTAGTATTTGATAAATATGGTTGACTTTCCTTTCCTAAATCAAAGGTGGATATGAGGGATAGCAAAAARACCCAGGATAAAACCTAGTGAATTTCTTCACACATTGAGGTTGCCTTTGATGTTCTTTGACACACATCCATCACTGTAGCACAATTACCAGGCTATTATTCAGAAATTTCATGACCTCCAGTTAAATCAAGCAAAATAAATAAATAACCAAACAAAAACATTAACCTTCATTATTATTATAATTTTTTGAGACTGAAGTAGTTTTTCAATCCAAAACAGATGTCCAAACTGCTTTTGAGCAATTTAYTTCCTGCCCAGATGTTTCTTCTGCTGTGGAGTCATAAGTACCAAGAATGATCTAATGTCTCCATGCCAAGACCAAAGAATTGACTGCAAAATTTAAAGCCTAAGATATTTCTTAACTGTAGATATTTTAGCAAACTTGGACATGATGTAAAAATGTTTCCTTCATGGGGAAGACGAATATAGACAAAGCTTRAATCCTTTACATTACCAAGTATTTCTTGCACTCTTGTGAAAATAAATTCTGAAGAATATTGGCACATCAGGAGAATTTACTGACAGACTAGCAGATGATAGAGAGAAAAATCTATAGGTATGCTCAGGCTGTCCTAAAAGGAGTCAGCTCTCGGTACAGGTCTGGTCAGATATACTCAGACCTTTATGCTTAATTTAATACCTATTCCTCAAATCACACAATTCTGGCTCTTGTGAGACAAATTGAGTCACAAAAGATGATGATTTTTCTGGACATGTTTTGAMAGTCAATCATAGTTGCAAAATYCATGATTGGAACTATTGGATAATTATTCAACTGCCATCTTTCAAGTTCTCTCAAAARTAAAGAAACAGAGACACAGAACATAAGCCTGTGTCTTCTTTTGGAGTGCAACAATCGCACGACTGATTATGAAARGATATGATTTTGTATTTTGTGTCCATCACTAAGACTAGAGAAAAGCTGTTYAAAATTCCCTTATAAGATAGAAAAAAAGAAGGAWWGAAGAAAAGAAGAAAGGAAGTGCTGGGGAATGGCAGCATGCAAGCATGAACAAGAAGATGGGATGAGAGAATAAGGGAGGGGACAGAAAGAATGGAGAGAGAAGAGAGGAGTAGAAGGAAGGAGAAAGGAAGCCATTGAAAAGTTTTCTCCAATAACGATGGTTTTACTTCATCATCACTGATTATTTCTCTAAAGAATATCTTTTCTTTTCTCTCTAAATACAAGTCCATCTGGCTTGTGATCTGGATTGGGTTCAGTTGCCYCCACTCTTCCATAACCAGAGGTAGTATCACAATGAAATACAATCTTTGAATGTATGAACTTCAAGTGCAATGATTCTTTCCATGAGCTTGTGGGTAACATGATACAGTCTGAAGACAATATACCACGAYGCACTTGCTGTCAGGATAAAAGAATTAATTTTMTTTTCYTTTCAGTAGGTACAGATAAGACACAAAATCTGAAGCAGCCATGAGCCAACACATTGCAGTCAGCTAGTTCAAGGAAGTCTGCCAGGAGGAATGCAAGCAAAGGGAAGGAAAGGGACAATCACAGACTGAGCACAGTCCTTTTTCACAMCAAATCTTCTATAACACCTTTCTTAAACAATAGCGTTGCCCTTATGTTTAGTAAGTATACGGCAGGACAAGCACATTTTTGTTTCATTGTTACCCAAGAATCCATGGCTTTTCTCCCTGTATGAGAAATGTTCCCACATTTCTATGTGCATTCCTTCTCATAGCACCCTACTATTGGGTCATAATCTCTTGAAATAAGACCAACACATTAACCATTATTTTCCTAACTTTGTACACAGTTGATGCTGAAATGCTGTTGAAGGAATTCTTGAAAGTAACTGCATGTAACCTCTTGTTTGGAAGGTCCAGTTTATTAATTTGACTATACTCATACCGTATTTTGAAGTATTTTTGGAAATGAGTGTGGGAAATGAAATAATTATGAAAATATCTTGAAAATTGCTTCATATTTTATAGCTTACATCGATGTTTCCTACCATTATCACAGTAGGGAAGAATCCTCTGGCACCAGAAAAAGCCACAAAACATAATGAATAGCAATTTCTCTTTAGTTTATGTTTGTTTCACTCCTCATAATGATTGCCTTGACACTATTTTCAATTATTATGGATGYTGAAATGCATTTAATAGCTATCATGGTACCAARTATACTCTACAGCCATTTAATAAGTATCTAAATTTATAGTTATTATAGTTTGTTTTAATGTTCCTATTGAAATACACAGCTATGTTACTTTATATTTTTCTTAGAGAGTGGACTAGAGCCTGAGGAATAAAAAATGGCACAATGACAAGTGTACTGCTTTGTTTATCCATATGTGTGTGTCTCTGTSTCTCTCTTTTGTAACTGTCTCACCTTTATAGTCTTCAAACTCACATAAGTCTTCCCTGTGTCACATACTTTATGTTGCAAACATGGACATAAGACACCATGCCTGAYTATGCTAATTTTTATACAAGAAGTGAACAGAAGAAGGCTGTTCCACAGCCCTCTGTACATGGGTCCCACTAGGAGAGAGCTAGTCTCCCAGGAGTGCTCTCAATCCTGGGATCAGAGGTGAGATCTCCACTTTCTCTCCAATAACTGCCCAAGGTGAAAATTTCCAGGAGGGCACAGGGCACAGGGACAGTGGAGCAGCTGGGATAGGATTCTTTCAGTCTTCCTCTGCACCCAGGAGATGAGGCTACCCCACAGCCTTCAGTACACAGGTCCTTCCAGAAGACAGCTGGTCTCCAAGGAGTGCTGACACAGGCTTACAGGAGGAACAAGCTCCAGCCAGAGAGAGCAAGACCAAATAACACCAGAGATAACCAGATGGTGAAAAGCAAGCACAAAAACCCTAACAACAGAAACCAAAAAATACTTGACATCATCAGAACCTACTTCTCCCACCACAGCAAGTCCTGGACACCCCAACACACCGAAAAACAAGATTTTGATTTAAAATCACATCTCATGATGCTAATAGAGGACTTTAAGAAGGATATAATTAACTCCCGTAAAGAAATACAGGAGAACACAGGTAAAACAGGTTGAAGCCCTTAATGAGGAAACACAAAAATCCCTTAAAGAGTTTCAGGAAACACAGCCAAAAAGGTGAAGGAATTGAACAAAACCATCCAGCATCTAAAAATGGACGCATAAATAAATAAATAAATAAATAAATAAATAAATAAATACAACTTTGGAGAGAGAAAACCTAGGAAAAAGATGAGGAATCATAGATGCAAGCATCACCAACAGAATACAAGAGATAGAAAAGAGAATCTTAGGTGCAGAAAATACAATAGAAAACATTGACACAACAGTCAGAAAAAATACAAAATGCAAAAAGCTCCTTATCCAAAACATCCAGGAAATTTAGGACACAATAAGAAGACCAAACCTAAGGATAATGGGTATAGAAGAGAGTGAAGATTCCCACCTAAGAGGGCCAGTAAATATCTTCAACAAAATTATAGAAGAAAACTTCCCTAACTTAATCAAAGGGAAGCCCATGAACATACAAGACGCTTACAGAACTCCAAATAGATTGGATCAGAAAAGAAATTACACCTGTCRCATAATAATCAAAACATCAAATACACAAATCAAAGAAATAATATTAAAAGCACTAAGAGAAAAAGGTCAAATAACATATAAAGGTAGACCTATCAGAATTACTCCACAGACTTCTCGCCAGAAGATCCTGGGCAGATGTCATAAGAAAATGCAAATGCCAGGCCAAGTTACTATACCCAGCAAAACTCTCTATTACCATAGATGAAGAAACCAAGATATTCCATGACAAAACCAAGTTTATACAATATCCACATATCCAGCCCTTCAAAGGATATTAAATGGAAAACTCCAACACAAGGAGGGAAACTACACCTTAGAAAAGACAAGAAAATAATCTTTTTAAAAACCAAAACAAATATAGCCATGCAGACATAATTCTACCTCTAACAACAAAAGTAACAGGAAGCAACAATCACTTTTCCTTAATATCTCTAAACATCAATGGACTAAATTCTCCAATAAAAGAAATAGATGAYCAGACTGGATACTTAAACAGGACCCAACATTGAGGAAACCTATCTCAGTGACAAAGAGAGACACTACATCAGAGTAAAAGGCTAGAAAACAATTTTCCAAACAAATAGTCCCAAGGAACAAACTGGGACCATTCTAATAATTCATTATTCAGTCTAATATCGAATAAAATTTACTTTCAACCTAAAGTTATGAAAAAAGATAAGGAAGGACAATTCATACACATCAAAGGAAAAAAATCTACCAAGAACTCACAATTCAGAACATCTATGCTACAAATGCAAGGGCACCCACATTCATGAAAGAAACTTTGCTAAAGTTCAAAGCACACATTGCAACTTGCACAATAATAGTAGGAGACTTCAACACCCCACTCTCAKCAATGGACAGATCATGGAAACAGAAACTAAACAGAGACACAATGAAACCTCCAGAAGTTATGAGCCAAATGGATTTAACAGATATCTACAGAACATTTTATCCTAAAATAAAAAATATGCCTTCTTCTTAGCACCTCACAGTACCTTCTCCAAAATTTGAACATATAATCGATCAAAAAAACAGGCCTCAACAGATACAAGAAGATTGAAATAATCTCATACATACTATCTGATAACCACGGACTATGGATGCTCTTCAACAGCAACAAAACAATAGAAAGCCCAAATACACATGGAAGATGAACAATGTTCTACTTGATGATAACTTGATCAAGGAAGACAGAGAAAGAAATTACAGACTTTTTAGAATTTAGTGAAAATGAAGCCACAACATATGCAAACTTATGGTACTCAATGAAAGCAGTGCTAAGAGAAAAATTCATAGCTCTGAGTGCCTCAAAAGCTGGAGAGAGCATACACTAGCAGCTTAATAGCACACCTGAAAGCTTTAGAACAAAAAGAAGCAAATACACCCAAGAAGAGTAGATGGCAGGAAATAATCAAACTCAGAGTTGAAATCAACCAAGCAGGAACAAAAAGAACTATATAAAGAATAAACAAAACCAGGAACTGGTTCTTTTAAAAAATCAACAAGATCAATAAACCCTTAGCCAGACTAACAGAGGCAATTCATGTTTTAGAACATATGAGTAGTTGGGCTCATTTGTACTTTTCATTCAAGCCTCAGGATGCTTTGCTTTAGTTCTCATATTAAGATATACTCCTGTGACTAAATATCTCCAGTAGGCCCCAGTTTTTCAAACATGTGCTATACCTTATAATTATACTCATATAATCTTGGGAAGCAAGCCACATATRTGCATTTCAGAGGCATCTCACCACTAACTATAATATCCTTTCACTTGTATATATTTTTAAATGAAAAAAATAATTAACTTATATTGAGGTCTTCCTCAGTTTTATTATACTCAATAACTGGAGTAATTTGTTAATATAACCTCCAATACATATCTCCCAGAACATGAAACAACAACAAATAAACAGGTAATCGAAATATAAGTGGATATAAATGAATCCCCCTAGTCATTAAGACACATCCAAATGCTAGGATCCACATTTCAAATTCAGTGAACTAAGAATCTAGACAAGCAGAGAAGGAAAGATTAATCTAATGAAATAGGAATTTTGTGAGTGATATTATGCATCCATGTAATTGGACCAAGCAGGACCCAGAGTAGTTATTGTTCTAAGAATAGCAACAGAAGGGTTTCCAGTTATTTGCAGGCACCATAGATGATCTTCTCTAACATGAAGGGCTATCACTTAATCCATGGACAGTTTGTAATAAAACATCATGAGAAGACCAAGCAGAGGAATAAAATGGAATATTATTTTTCCCCATTATTCTGCTTGCTGGGGTATCTCATCTCATCTCTTGCCTCCAAGACAGAGCCTATTGGTTATGTTTCTCTGGAGACTCATAATACAAGAGAACTACAGGTTTTCTTACAGGAAACCAATCTTCAAAATTCTTGTCAAGGATTATAAAAAAAAAAAGAGTTAAAACAGCAAGATAAGAATAATGTGCCTGACAAACAGCTGTGGGCAAATTTATGTAAACAACTAGACATTCATAAAGAAGCATTGGATTATAGAACAAAAGCAAACCTTAGGAAATCTATTCCACACAAAGCCCAGGATGCAGGAAGAAGGCAGTCTTCAAAAGGGTGAATCAAAAATGAGTAAAGACCATTGGAAATCCTGGGGGTTTGTAAGTCTCCTCTACAGATAAAGTTTGTCATACTTCAACTTCCTATGCTTTACTGAATATGTTAGTAATTTTAATGATGTTTATGAGGATACATGTTGTCTCACTTTGTGTCAGAAGTGAGGTGAAGAATGACCTGATACCAGATACCACATGTTATATTCTCACATAATTATAATTTGATAATGAGTTGATGTTCATGATTTATTTTTAAAAATTAAGTCACAAGACATTGTGTCAAATGCTACAGGGTTTTCTTTAAAATTCAAAGGAAACTTTTAAAGTATCTATCTCCTAATATTGAATATTAGACACCAACTGATTGTGAAAGATCCAGAAGKGAAACAACAACTTCTGACCTATTTTGGACCTCTATTTCTTGGAGTCAGGCATAGTGACACACACTTTTAATACCAGGCAGATCACTGAGTTTGAAGCCAACCTGGTCTACATAGTAAGTTCTGACACTGTCTCAAAACAAACAAACAAACAAACAAAGTTTCTTGAATTTTTTGAAGTATCAAATGGCAATTTCATGCAACAACATCACAGCTGGTTCTTCCTATTTTAACTAACAGCAGCTGAAATTCAATTAAATTTGGGGTTGGGAACTGAAGTGTGTTTTTAATTGTGTTTAGTAAAATTGGCTTGGCGGTATGTAAAATATTTAACGTTGTATACAAATACTATCAAAATGTTTTAAACTCTTCAGAGAGTTGAAGATGCATGTGGAGTTTCAGATATTCATCTGATATTCAGACAACATTCTGATCCCAACCATAACACAAGTCAGACAGATTTCAGAATTAGCTCGCTATCATGTAATTATTGGTTTAATTATTTATAGATAATGGCGAACAGCAGATTAAAGTGAAACTGGAGGATTTAGGAAATGGAATACGCCTTGGGGGATAGGAGCATTTTTTGTGTAAGCATGATGACCTGAGTTCAAACCTCTTGCACTAATAGGCTAGGTACACTTATAAGTCCAATAAAGTGGAAGGAGGAAATAGAAAGTTCTCAGATCCTGCTGGCTGCCTATAGGCTTATACCTTGCAAAAACCTACTTTAATAACTATACTTAACTGCTTTAACCTACCTTCTAGCCTACCGCCCACCAGAGGTAGTGAAAAGCAAAGATTAATAGAGCAAAGGAGGACATGGATCTGATTAGAAATGTATGTGGTCAGGATATCAGCAGAGTAGTCCACCAGAATCAACAGCATTAGCTACTTCCACTCACAAACACCATTCACGAATCAGCAATGTCAGTTCAATCCAGAGTCTTGAGGCGCTGCCGGGGGGGGGGGCCCCTGCTGCTTGACCTAAGCATCGCCATTTTGTCTCTTAAGGCCCACATAGCACTAACAAGTTAAACTTCTATTCTGCGTGGGTTTAATTTCTTGGTAGAAGAAGTTCTTCTCCGAAAACATGATGGACTTGTGATTGGGACTTGGCCCAGAATAACCCATTGCGTAGACACACATCCACCTGGAAGAACTCTGCTACCAGCTGATAGTCCCCAGATAATCCCTTTTTGCCTTTAAAAGTGGCTGCTTTTGCTTACAATAAACGAGACTTGATCAGAATGTTTTCTTGCATCCATCTCTCTTGTCTCTTGCCTCCTCATCCCCACCCCCTTTCTTAGAGACCCTATCTACTGTCCCCTGGGACAAGGCTCTGCCAGTTGGTTCAAGTCTGAGGAAGCAGTAAAAAGCCACCAGAGTGTCACCAAAACTTCTTTGGTGCATTTCTTTCTATGAAGTCTCAGCAAAGGATGATGAGTGAAGAAGGCAAAGTGTAACACCAGCATCAGCAAAGCCCAGTGAAGATCAGGAAAGAGTGGCAAGGTTAACTAATCCTCCGCAGTGTCAAACACTATCTGTTGAGATATACTTATATCTTTCCTGAACATCATGTGTCTTCTTAATCATCTGCTATAGCAAAACATCACATGCCTTTTTTCCAAGCAGTTTCTAAAAAATACTATGTGTCTGTTCTCAGTAAAACATATTCAGCAAAAACACCCTCTCATAAGACAGTTTCCAGAAAAACAATGCATGATACAACTGAGTCTCCGAAGAAACCAGAAATTTCCATGTCAGCTGTCAGACTAGGTCCAGGTAAAGTGAAAGTCAATCTTTGAAGGGAATAATACAAACAGTAGTAGAGTAGAATACACACCATCCCTTTTTAGACTCTACATATACACTATAAGTACATATGCCCACATACATATGTGCACATTTAGAACACATACAAAACAACTATAAAAAGGGCAAACATAAAAAGAATAAAAATATTATTTATGTAGAAACCAAGGCAAAATAAACATTACAGTAAGCATAACAAACATATCCTAACTTTTCATAAATCAACTAATTTGTTTTAATAATATCTTTTAAGAATCAAAAGTTTCCCCATATACAAACCAAATATACAATAACAAGTGTAATTTATAGACCAACAAAATCCTTTAAGACACTGTGAGGACTGTAATTATCAGGTGATATCAGAAATATTCAGGATAGTGTGGCAGTAAATGAAACTGCAATTTTCAAAGACAGACACTATCTGATTTTGAAATCAAAACAGTGTCAGTGTTATAGAAGTTATAGGCTCAGATTTTCTCAGAACTTTCTCTTCTCAGACAAGCTATCTTTTCCTGTTAGATGAGATAAGGTAAAAATCTCCCTTACATTTTCATAAGTACATGACTGGGAAAAGATATTTTTAAATATTCAAATGTTCGAATGATATAGAAAAACTGTTCAATGATAAATTTAAGAAGAAAATTACAGCCGGGCGGTGGTGGCACACGCCTTTAATCCCAGCACTTGGGAGGCAGAGGCAGGCAGATTTCTGAGTCCGAGGCCAGCCTGGTCTACAGAGTGAGTTCCAGGACAGCCAG
>BDUI01004878.1:17192-30505 GCA_002335545.1 Apodemus speciosus
ACAACAAAAAAAAGGATAGAGAATGCTATCACTAGTTAGAGTTCTTCATGAAGATTGTTATTTAAAAGAAAGTCTTACCCAGCCCATACCTGGTGACAGGCAAGTCCAGATTTGACAATAGCTGTTTAGTTTTTTTACTTACTCAGAGTAAATGAGGATTATTTCTGTGTGTAAAGAAAAATGTTTGCTCACTTAAATGCTTGTCAATAACACAAGGAAAAAAATCAAGAAAAGCAAATCAAGGAAACACAGACTACAACACACATTTTTCAGGGTAGAAAATAACAGCCACAACAATAATGATCAYTTGATATTAGCAGATAGTATATTCAGTATTTCAAATGGTTAGCCTGTTGTTATTCGAAAATAACTTCAGAGAAAGAGAAATGTGATATTTAAAAATAATTTATTGYGGAAGGTTAGGTGGTATCCATCTGGAGCCTAAAGAGRTTAGTGATTGTTATTGAAAGCAGAAGCAAGGTATCCAGGGCCTCTCAYATCCAATTTCTCRTTTTATAATGATGTGGCTCTAATTCTGCAGATGAATTAGGTAGCATCTACACAGTAGAAAAACATCCAGTTGAAATATTGTTAATTTAGCCAAACGATATTTTAAAACACAGTATAATGCCAAATTTTTAATGGATTCCTTTTTATTTTGTGGCCTCTTTYCACATTGTTGATCAACTGTTGCCCTGAYGACYGATCACATTTGGCTTATCCTATGGCTAAACTTCCCATCTAGAAGGCACATTGGTGTCATACAAAGATATCATTTGACTCTGATGTTTTATCTTTCTGGAGTATATTAGTGAATTACTTTGGTAGAATGTTGAACTCATCTATGTCAATGACAAAATGTTAAGCCAAAAAAACTTTAAGTTGGACCTTAAGGAAAACATGCATATTGTGTTCAAGTGCATAAAAGTATAACAAAAGTATATCATAAAAGTATATCAGCAAAGACTTAAAGGAGAATTTTGAGGATGATTCTGTAATATTCCTTAGGAGTATATGTGTGAAGAATATGAATGAAGTCTGGTTTACTCTAATTTAAGAAATAAAAAAGATCCTGGAAGAAAATATGCCATCCCAATACTTGTTTTAAGATAAAGGTTTATGCTCTAAAAACATGCATATGCAGCCAAAACAATTTATTACTAGGGCGGGTTGGGATTTAGTGGCTGTACTCTTGCAGGGGAAAAAAAGAGCCAAGCACAAGATTAATATTTTAAAAGTTTACTTAGAAACAAAGCACTACTGGCCTCCAAGATACTATGTACCAGTCTTCCCCTCTGAACAATTTTTACAGACAACTTATAACTTATCTAAATTACAGGTTGTGGGGAAAATAGGAGGTTATTGTATAATAAAGAATCTATCTGACAGATGTTTAACTCTAGCTGGACTGGTTGTTGTGGCTGTAATTTATGCATAGATACTGATTCTAATTAAGTAATAGCAGAGGTTGCCTTTGAATTTATGAGGCTATAATCAGCTCCCTTGTGCTCAATAAATGCCACAGCTACAGTCTGTGGTGTTAATTTCACACTACAGTGGGAACTAGTGCTTGTTGCCAAATATACTCATAAGTCACAGGCAATTTGGATTATTACTGTAGTGTGTGCTGCGTGGAGAAATGAACTAATCATGACCACTTTCTAAAGTCATTATTGAGTGTTTTGTGTATGAGAACTCTTCTGACATTGACAAGGCATAGTGTCATAACTGGTCTCTTCCTCCAAATTAATTCCAGATAAAATATACATGCTTAGTTCTCTAGGAAAATAGCAATATAAGCAACCCATGCRTCTTTAGCTATCTGGCTAATGCAATAATGTAAACTTGAGGTTTTCCCTATACACTWCCTCTTGTGYGTTGGTCCCCAAAGGATGATGCTTGTATGTGTCATTTCAGTATGGATATTTCATGAGTCAACACGAACAGATTTTATCAGTGTCACGAGCTTGCTGGGGAATATGCTATCTTCCTAATTTTCTGAACCTAAGTTGTAGACTCAAGCACCCTCACTGAACCTCACAACTAGAATCACTTTCTTAAAATGTCACATGTATAAACATGAACAAAGTATCTCAAATAAATAGAGTAGCAGTCTGCATTTTACCTTTGACCTTTGTTTCAGAAGAGTTACTTCTGCCCATTGGGTTTTGAGAAGTCCTATCTAGGACAGAATAGAATTCTGCGATTTACCTTACATTGACTAGTGAAGTGGCTTCTTTCTGCCAGTGGAGATTGTGTTCAAACAGTAACTATTGGTTTTAAAGGGTTTTCAATAAGTGCAAGGTACACTGTTAATTCTGTGACAGCATACTCTGGCAGAAACCAAAGGATTTTTTTTTGTGAGTCCATTCATATCATTTCCTGAGGAACCCACCAGGCTCTGGTGCAATCAACAACAGATTAGGAGGATCGTGTTTTCTCCTTCAAAGCAAGCACAAAAGGCTGATGGCTCCTTGTGTGATGTGAGACCTGACAAAATCAAGATGCCAAGAAGGACAGAAAGTGGTCAAGGAGTCACTGTCTCATTACATATCTTTCAAATAAAGTGACAGAAAAATTAGACATTTCCTATATTGCTTTCCATGTTTTCTTGAGACAAAGCTCCTCATATACCTGAAATATCTTCAAGCTGAAACTGAAGCCCCTCTTTTGCTGGAAACGTGTATAGGAGGTACACATGCATGTATGCCTGTGCATGTTCATGTATATGCAGAGGAGTTAGAGACCAGGGTCCTTATTCCTTTTATCAATGTTTCATGGGCAATTTGTTATGATCATTTACCAGAATTTTGTTTCTTTGTTTTGTTTTTTTGAGACAGTGTTTCTCTGTGTAGCTCTGGCTGTCCTGGAACTCACTCTGTAGACCAGGCTGGCCTCGAACTCAGAAATCCGCCTGCCTCTGCCTCCCAAGTGCTGGGATTAAAGGTGTGCGCCACCACCAGAAAAAGGGAAATGAAATGTAAATAAAGAATATATCCAATAAAAAAATGTTTCATGGGCAAATATTATGAACTCAAAGTGACATATAATCATGTGTTTTCTTTGTCTTAACATTCAACACAAAAGAGAAAGTTTATTATTTTTAATACACATACATAAACATCAAGACAGTAGCATTATAGGAGAGAGGCCAAAAAGTAAGTAGATATGCCATATTACATAACTGTGTTGATTAGTCTAGATGCACAGTCTTACTACTTGGGAGAAAGATGGAGAAGCTTAACAAATTTTGCTTATGGGGTAGTTGGAAGTAATGATCGATATGTAATGGCCACAGAGGGAAACCAGAAAAATTTCTTCTGCAAAGAAATACTGAGCAACATTGTTAGGTGACAGCTTCTGCTGCCTGCCACTTCTGCCAACACCCCAGAGTCTAGTCTTCTTAGACTCCAAGAATGACTTGGCAGAGGACATCAGGAGAACCACAGGATGGCTGCAACCTCTGCTCAGAGATTCCTCAGAAGCTGATTCTATCCTCCCTACTCACCTCTCAACACTCATGAGTGCTAGTCCCACTTCACTATCAGAATCTTCTTTCTTCCTTCTTCTATTGAGTACTTCCACCATATATAATCTCCAGATATTGGCAATTCCCACTGCAATCTAAGAATGTCCTCTGCTTGAAAGCCACTAGTCTAAAGCAAGAAAGCTCTCCTAGGGGCTGGAGAGATGCCTTAGAAGGTAAAAGGGCTTGCCTCAAGGTTGGTGAGCCTCTTTCATCCACAAGGTCTATGTGATAGAAGAAAAGAATCAATGCCTGTAAGTTGTCTTCTGGCTTCCACAGACAGGCATGAGGTAGCACATACAAGGTAGAAAGAAAGAAAGAAAGAAAGAAAGAAAGAAAGAAAGAAAGAAAGAAAGAAAGAAAGAAAGAAAGAAAGAAAGAAGAAAGAAAGAAGAAAGAAAGAAAGAGAGAGAGAGAAAGAGAGAAAGAAAGGGAGAGAGAGAGATGGAGGGAGGGAGGAAGGAAGGAAAGAAAGGAAGGAAGGAAAGAAAGAAAAAAGAGAGTGAGAAAAGAGAGAGGGAAAAGAGAGAAAGAAAAAAGAGAAAGAGAGAAAAGAAAGAAAATGAAGGAAAGAATGGAAGAAAGGAAGAAAGAGAAAGAAAGGAAGGAAGAATGAAAGAGAAAAAAAGAAAAAAGAAAGAAAGGAAAGAAAGAAAGATGGATAGAGAAAGATAGAGATGGATGGATGGGTAGATAGGTTCAATTAAAATGAAAATAAAGAAACGCAAGTTTCTCTAGAGAGGGCCAGTTGTTTGCTGCTTCAGCTCTTGCATCCTGTTAGCTGTCAGTGTTCCTGGGTGTCTCCTGCTGCAGTATAAGCTCCCCCAGAGGAGTTGTGCTTTCATACTTATTAGATTTTCCCAAGCCTTTTTTTTTTTTGTCCCTTTGTAAACAGTGTTCATCTGCATGTTGACCCAGAGAAGGAGGCAAAGAAAGAGGAGGGAGCAGCATGGTCGCAAAGGCAAACAGTGAGGTAGCAGTGGAAGGAGGGGCAAGGGGTCACTCCCAGAGCCAGTTTTCCCTGGGAGTTTGCCTATCTCTAGTCGATTGTTCCCTATCTGGTCTTACTATATTTATCCTTTCCTTTTCTTCTGCTTCCCTTTTCCGCCCTCTGTTCCTTCCTTTCTTCCCTCCTGCACTGTTTGTTGAGAAACTGTTCATTTATTACCCCAAAGGCTTGAAATTCTCCAGGGGTGTTGGGTCTTTGAAGCCTCTTTCCAGGCAACAGCTGGCTGCTTCTGTCCCTCCCTAATGACTGACAGCAGCTATCCATCAAACTGTGATCTCAGACACTTGGGCACTGCTCTAGAGTGAGTGTTTTCTTCTTATTCTTTTTCTGACTAAAAATAAAGAAAGAAAAGGGAAAAAACCCATTCTGAATAACAGCTATTCCCTAAGGCAGGAAGTAAAGAAGAATGTCACCATGCAGTCCCAGCCCTCCCCACACACAGCTCTTCTGAGGGCAATGAGCACTGTGCTTCTAGAGCCTTTAGACATGCCATTGTTTGATGCCTGGGAGATTTGGAAAGGCATTTATCTGCTTACTAAAATTGTTTAAGGCTCAGATTAATCAGAACAACAACAATCATAGGCACAAAAAGAAAGAATCAAAAGAAAGCAGAGGCTTCATCTGTGTCTAGCCCATTTTTGCTCTCGAATCCTAGATTCCTCTGATTTTGGAGACTGAGCCCACCAGAGAAGTTTTTATATTAATTACTGAGCCACACTAGGATATACCCCCAGTTTACACACTAAATACTTCTTTAATTCCCTTAAATCTGTTCTCTAGATAGAAGTTTGCCAGGCTTTAATTTTTTTTAACTTCTAGAGTTTTTAGCGATTTTTCATAGTCTACATAAGAGCTAAAAATACCCTTGATGATCCATCTCTGACATCTCAAWCACTTTGCCGCAGTGACCCAAATTGAGTTTCATGGAATCCTAAATTTGTAAGGGGGGAATTAATTATTAAACTCACTAGTTCCCAAAGTTTAGTTAATAAAACATCCACTGAGAGTACTTGTCAAGAATTCAGATCTTGATGAAGTTTGGGAACACACAACATTTAGGCTGTATGGAGTAAGTGCCGTGTGGTAAATCCACCCGTCCCAGGGCTACAGACCTGTGAATTTTGGTCACTAACATAGACTGTTATGTGCTGCGTATCCAAGGTACAAAACAGTTGCATAATCTCGGGCACCTATGTCCCTTTGCAACTTCTCTCTCTCTTTTTTTTTTTTTTTTTTTTTTTTTGGCTTATCCCCATCTATAGCCCCAGGACACACTGCTTATGTCTATTTTGACTCTATAATTTTGCTTTCTACAGAATTTTGCATGAACAAAACCATAAAATACAGAGCTTTTGTGATCGCCTCTCTTCCCTAGCGTAGTGTTCATGGGCCTTCTCTGTAGACTTTGCTGTTGAACTAGCAAGCGTTGGTGACCTGTGCAGTTCAATGGCCACGTGTTGGAAAGCACTAATCTGCTTCAAACTCTGTTTCTGAAGTGGAGGAGTCAGGTACAAGGAATGTAAATGTCAGATTTGAAGTAAAACATTACTGAACTTTGGAACTTACAATCCCTTGGAAACATTCCTTTGAGTAACTTCATTTTTCTCTACTGGCCTACAATGAGAGATTGGATCCTGAGGAAACATCAGAAAAATGCTTCTTATTTTCAGTTCACTGACAAATGATGGGTGATACAATGCAGGAGTAGCTCTGGAATTTTCTTCCTCATTACAGGAAGTTATTATTAGGGATTCCCTTAAACTCAGAAAGTTTACTAAAAGACAGATTCTTATAGTTAGCCCGAGAAGAGTGCGTTTTGGAGCTCACGTTAGAGGAGTTTCAGCACCACACAAGCAGCTGAGCAAAATAAAACAGTATCAGTAACCCATAGTCATGGGACGGTTTGGAAGGTCCATGTAGAATCCGACGCATTCCAAGGAATATCCTTGGTCAGAGCTATTTACAGCCACATTGCTGGCTGACGATTCATAACTTGGGAGACTCAAAATCCATCCCATTAGATCTCTACCCAGGTGAGGAAACTGAGCTACTGAGAGAAAAAAATAATCTGACTACAGCCAGTTCCCACATTAGTCACAGAGCCAATAATCAGCTTAGCACCTAGCTCCTAGTCTCTCATATGCTGTCAATCTCCCTGGGCTGTTCTCCAACTAGGTGGAAGGGCTTGTCCACTGCTTAGCAGGGAAAGTCTATAACTCCGTCTGAACATCACAAGAATCCACTTTTAAAGGGACTGCTAATTATGGCTTGTGAGTTTATCCCCTTCTTTGCTTCTCTAAAAATTGAAAGTGCATCCAAGACCATAAAAATAAAATAAGTTAAATTTCCTCCAAAAGCAGTAAAAGAAAGGGGAACAGTAGCACGCAGGCTCTAAACAAACTGATCCAAAGAGGACCCAGACTTTCATTTATAGCTTTCTTTTTTTTCTGGACTTCAGCACTAAGAATGGGCATGAGGGTATTACTGACCCTGGTGATGAATGCCTCATGTTGGTCTGCAGGAGGAGACCCCTGCTCTCTTGCACCACTGGAGTTCAAGGCAAGATGGGTGATTCTGTACTGATTTCCATAATCCTGCAGAGCTCCCAAGAGCTGAAGGATGTGCATGCCAAGAAAGTAAACAGACTGGAGGTGTGAATTACTCTTATAATTAAATTACATATTCACATATAAATTTGTACATTGCAACAAAAATATAATAACTTGGACGAATTTCTGAATAACACTCAAGCACATAACAAATACATTTTTAAGGTCGTTAAAATAGCCGAGTTCATCAGTGTTTCTCAGCTGCTTTTCTCTGCACCTCAGAGCCTGCTTCCTCCATTTGCTCTGAATCCCCATTGCTTCCTCCTACCCCTTCAGACATCTGATCAGTGGTCAAGTTTCCACTTCAGCATCAACTACCATGAATTCCTAGCATAGTGCACATAGCATCATATGTCTTTTTACAGTATAGGTTCTCTTTATTATTTGTCTGCTTGACTGTGAAGGCTTACTCATTTCTTGCCTTTCCAGCATCTGGTTCTGGGCTCAGCATGCTGCTGCTTTATGGTGCTTTCAAGCAGTAGAAATACTGAATGCCATTCCAATGCCTACCAACCTACCACTCCCTTCCCTACCTCCACTGACAGACAGCCATGGCTTCTCCCTGCACTTGGCTTCCTCATCTCTTAGCATCACCTTGTGTAATTCTATTGGCTCAGTGCAGTCAGCACCTTTGACAGAGAAGTTAAATGCGATTTTTATAATGATTCTACTTCATGAACTCACACTCATGATCCAAGAGTGACTATTCTTATTAACGAGTGTTTCCTCCCAACTTAGTTTCTTCCACTATGACTTTCATATTCTGTCCTGCAGGGATCCTTTCCATTCATTCTTAAGGAACTAGATTTTAGACTTATCAAGACCTCTACTTAATCATCCTTTTCTCATTCCGAAGTCCTTTGTTGATCACATTCGCTTTTTTCTTATCTGCAATCTTAGGTGCTTCCTTTCATCTTCTACTAATGCTTTCTAAGAAAACCTTCTTATTCTGAGGTCAGTAATATTTGGAGAAAATAGCAGTTTGGAAATGATTGCCACAATAAATGTCTGGATCATCAATGCCACTCAAAAATTTTACTCATTCTCAAAATGGACATTGGATATTTGAATTCTATTTATCATTTTCGAGTCAACTTCCTATTGCAGACACCTGTCACACATCATGCCAGAACCTGTGGGCTTTCCTTGACTGTGCTCTTTCTATGAGGTCCTGTGAGGGACTGATGCAAATATCTGCCCTTTGATTCACCATTGTCTTCCCAATGCTCACTTCCACTTCTAGAGCTATCTTGGGAATTTACTGGCCACCAGGAAAGTACAAAATAATTAACACAGGGTAGTTGGCACTGTGTGAGGCAAATCTTTAGCCAGTGGAAGTAGGCATGATAAGGAAAATTCCTGTTTCTTAATTCTCCCCAGCAGAGTGCTCTGCAGTACTTCACAGGTCTTCTGCAGATGGTCCACGGAGGTCACAACCAGCACAGCAATACCTCACCTCATTTCTGCTCTTGCTCCTTCAACACCTCCTCTCCTTATTTACTGTCTCCTGCTTCCTTGGAATTATATCACATTCCTTCCTGCAAACATGTAAACACCAGAAACTGCTAGAAGTAAACCTTCTTGCTATAGGCTATTTGCTGGATAATCCAGACTGGGACATTGCCTATCTTTTAGCAAACTTTCTGGGGAAAAAAAGACAATTTAGTTCCTATTTATAGGGAGGACAAATGCAACCAGGTGTGAAATTGCTCACCTTTCTCATTCTCATGTGATCTGAATTATCTGCCTCTGTGCTTATCCACAGTTTTGGAGAGGAGGCTTTGTTTCTTCGGCTTGAGTATAACTGCTTTCGTGGTTTGGATCCCTTCTTCCTCCTTCTGAGAGGTACTGCTTTTGGAAATTCTCTTCTCAGTCACACCATTGCCTSCTTTTCTATTCTTCCATCTCTATGGGTTACAGATATGTGCAGATCTGTTATATTACAATAACTCTTCGAAAAAATATTTCATTTCGACTCTTGCCTTCTATTTACAAGTTAAGAATCATTAATAATCTTTCCCTGCCCTTCTATCCCAGAACAAACTCCCCATACAGCATGGTTTCCACATTCATCACTCAAGTCAAGAATGACAACCACTTCCTCTTTGCCTATTTTAATGGACACTATTTCAAATTGATCTTCCCAAGGCTCATCCTCTGCAAAAATTCTTTCTTTCTTTCTTTCTTTCTTTCTTTCTTTCTTTCTTTCTTTCTTTCTTTCTTTCTTTCTTTCTTCCTTCCTTCCTTCCTTCCTTCCTTCCTTTCCTTCCTTCCTTCTTTCTTTCTTTCCTTCTTTCCTTCCAATATCCTAATCTTTTGTAAACCCATTCCTGTTTTCTGACTTTTTTCAAGATTTCTTTGCTAATATCATCTCTGCTTTTAAAGGGAAGCTTCTGGAACACATTCCACCCCCATTGCCCCTCACTCCATATTCTTACTGTAGGATAACACCCAGTGGTATGATTTCCTTAATGCTGGTGATTTTAAAATATCTCTCTCATCTGAATGTATTTTACAAGTACGAATTTTACATGTCAGTTGGGAAAATGGACATCTTTATACAGCTAATCAACTCAAATGGCAAAAAGGCTTGAATGTGCTGCCTTCTACCCACAATGATCTTTGCAAATTCTACCTGTCAAACTTTCCTTCCTTAAGAGCCCACTTTAATGTCAACCTGCTTTTTTAATACCATCTTTGATAAATCTTCTTTGATGCTTAACATCTTCTAAGGAAGCCTTCTTTGATGACATACTCTATACCAGGCACCAGAAAAAAGGAAGAGAGTGGCCAACACAATAGCAAATGTCTCTCCACAGGTACATGTTCCTCTAATAATCAAAAAGGCAAAAGAATATTGGAAGGTCATGGTCCTTAGAACAGAGTGTATTCCTCTGTGAGTTTCTGATCCTCTTTCAGAGGTCCACAGATGCAAAATTATTTTTGTAATAACATTAAGGAACTGAGTCCTTTCCACCTTCCTGACATTTGTACTGATGATGCAAAAGTAATACTGGATAAAATTTCTTGGCACCATAAAATGATCCAAAAGCAGTAGCATTAAAGCAGTCATTGGACTCTTCGCTGCCACCCACTCACAGTAAATGAAATGCCAGTTTCACTTGCAAATGTCCTTGGTGAAGCAGTAAAAATAATTAATTTAAAAATCTCAGTCCTTGAGTGTTCATCTTTAATAGTCTATGTGACAAAATGAGAAGTACAGCGTGCAGAGATTATCTCTTCTGTGTCCTGGAGAGGAAGGAAGGAAGCTCATAAGATTCAGGAAGCTAATGAAACAGACTTAGGAAATTCAAACAGACTCAAGGATCTCAGAAAGTCATGAAACACAGTAGGTCCCTCCTAGAGGTTATTTAAGCAGGAAGCTGTCCCTAGGGTAGGAAGAGATGATGATGGACTTATATGTAAGATGGTCCTTCAGGGATGCAGTTTTGGGGAGTGGTGAATTACGCAGGCTTTTCAGTGGCCTAGCTATCCAGTCACCCATGTTTTTGTTGGCAACCCCTCATCAATACCCTTGAAGTAGATTCTGAAAACTCACTAAATCACAGAATAAGGCTCAGGCTGTCTAGGGAGCCCAGTCTTAGAGGCATTTGTTGATACCACCTCAGGAGAAGTTAGTTACACAACAAATGGTTAAGTCATGCAACAAATGTTTATCTCTAAAGAAAGGTTCTTATGCAAATTTTTTATGTTGTAAATAGGATTAGCTTTCTTATTGTGAAAAGCCAATTTTTCTTAAAGGGATGATTGATGATCAAACATCTTTCAGGCCTGAGGACCTGGCAACCATTTCCTAGGTGTTAGTAGCAAGCCTGCTGCTTTGAAAAAAAAGAACTCACTAAGTTGGTTGTCAATAATTGTGTTGGAACTCTCAGGTAAAAGTTGGAATTTTAGAAGCCTTAAGCACCTGTAAGTTCAACAATTTTCTAATATCTAAGGTTTAAAACATAAGATTGGTGGTAATGGTAACAACATTTGATGGTACATAATGAAATTTGTCAACCTTTGGAAGCTCCTTGGACCAAGTTTTTGTTTGTTTTGTTTTTTCTTGTTTTTCTAGTGCCTAATTCGTGGCCAATTTAAAGATGAAAACAAAACAGTAAATTTTAATGTAATAGAATATGACAAGTGGTTTCAGGTCATGTTGAAACTAACTTTCAAAAAGCTAAAACTTGGCCAGATTTGATTCACTCATCAAAGAAGAATATTGACAATTATGACAGCAAGCTTTTAGAGTACTCTTCTTTGTTACAAATACATATGTGTGAGGCCAGATTTTCTGTATATACTCCAGCTAAGGCTGCATATCCACAGAAGATTGATTGTAACATCCAATAGGAAACAGCTCTTTTATAGCAGACACAAAAAGTTATTCACAAAAATGCAAAGCAACTTTACACTTCCCACTAGTGCTTTGTTGTTGGTTTAGAAAATATTTTGTCAAAAATAATTTTCAAAAATTAAACTAAACATGGGTTAAACATATCGTTGTGCTTATTAATCACTGAGGGGATTAAGCAGTCATTACAAACGGTTCAAAAAGAGATCAAATTGAAATTAAAAGGGAAGAAGATGGGCAAAAAGAAGAAATGTAAACAAAGGCAAAATAGTTTATAGAATCATCTGAATCAGATAAGACAATTTAAATGTTTATTGGTCATCTGTAATTTACAAGGTTGTAAAATGTCTCAAAGAAGAAAAAGTCTAGAATCTGGCAACCCAGTGAGGATATTCCTTCAAGAATTAACACTTTGTTTGTTTGTTTGCTTGCTTGCTGTGTTTTCCTTTTTTATTGAAGCAAATCTTTGTAAACAAGTTCACTTTGGGCCTTGCAGTACTGTGGACTGAACCTGGACTTCATGCATGCTAAGCCTCTACTTAGAGTCAGAGCTTATTCCCAATTTTTATTATAAAAAACATTAGTGGTGTTAATTGGAAATCGACTTGGTCTTGTTGTTTTTAAGTAATGTAAATTGATACTTTAAAACCTTCTTGTTTTTAAATTTTCTGTGGCTGACATAAAAGTTGCAGATTTTACCAAGAATTTTAGTAGGGTAAGGATATGCTGTGACTAAAAACATTATTTAAAAAAGAAGAAAAGCCCCCCCCCCCCACACACACACAAACACACAGTGGTAAGAATTAAAAGCCTTCTCACCAGCACTGGGTGTGGTCCCTTTGTCCACAGGCAGCATTTGTTGTTAGCCAGCGTGAGCTAGAATCTCAGTGTGTTTTCTCTTTGTGTTTCTCCATTGTATATGAGACTCACTTATTTTCGGATTATTGGCCATGTCTATTTCAGCTTTTGAGAATGACCTGTTCATTTCATTATTCCTCTTACTTATTGGGGTGTTTGGTTTCTTGTTGCTCAGTTCTTTGGGTTCTTTTGTATTCTGGATATTAACCCTCTGTTAGATATAGCTGGCTAAGGTTTTCTACCACTCTCCAGGCTGCCTCTGCACTGGATTCAGTGCTTCATTTGCTCTGTGGGAGCTTTTGAATTTCATACAATTTCATTTGTCAATTCTGGTGATTTTTTTTTTCTCTCAAGTGACCAGACTGCTATTCAGAAAGTCTTTGCTTATTCCTGTATCATAAAGTATGGATATTAGCCTAGAAGCTTGGAATACCCAAGACACAATTCATATATCAATTGATGTCCAAGAAGAAGGAAGGAGAGGCCCCTGGTCTTGGAAAGGCTCAGTGCAGCAGTGTAGGGAATACCAGGACAGGAAAGTGGGAAGGGGTGGATTGGAGAACAGGGGGAGGGAAGACGGCTTTGGGAAGGGGGAATCCAGGAAAGGGGAAATCATTTGAAATGTAAATAAAGAATATATTGAATAAAAAAAAGTGTTTCCAGACTTTTTCTGATAACAGTTTCAGAGTTTCAGGTCTTATAGTAATGTCTTTGATCTATTTGGAGTTGAATTTATTGCCAGGTAAGAGTTGGGGACAGTCTTCCACATGTGACTACTCTATTTCCCCATCAACATGTGTGGAATGAACTGTCTTCTCTCCAAGGTATGCTCATGGTATCTTTGTCAAAAGGCTGTAGTTGTGTCATTTTATAGCCAGGCCATCTATTCTATTCCATTAGTCTGTGTATCACAGTGGTGTGTGTGTGTGTGTGTGTGTGTGTGTGTGTGTG
>BDUI01004878.1:62061-72885 GCA_002335545.1 Apodemus speciosus
AGCCACTCTCCAATTCTTTACAGACTGTGAAGACAATGGAGCTGATTTAAGTTGTTGTATTTGGAAATAACTTATTGGGCAGTAGTAGAAAATTAATCCATAGCCCTCCAATATAGTGCATATTAATTTTTAGCCAGTTACTCACATGTGAGAACAAAATAATATTCTATATTCTTCTATAACTCAATTTAATCTCAGTTTTAAATTCTCTTTGGTCTGACGATGGAGAAAAACCACTTTAATCAATGCTGTGATGAGTCAGTAACTTCAGATTTTAACTTAGTTCAGGACATTTTTCTCTCATTCCCCATTTGCATAAGCATAGCATATATAATTGGGGAGAGAGGTTGTAACTTACCTACTGTTATGGTATCAGGAATGTTTGCAGGTATCTTTAGTATTTTTAATCCAACCTCAGGAGCCTCCAGTGAAACTGCAAAGGGAACCATGACTGTAGGTATATTACTAATAAGGGGTGGAAAGACCCAACTTCCAATATTTTTTCTAGGTCAGTGCTTCTCACTGTTTTATCAGCTCTAAAATTTCATTAAAATCTAGGGGAATTGTACAGGGCACAGAACAAGCCAATAAAGTCCCACTTAAAATTCTATGGCTTCTCGTGGAGTTAGAAGGCCAATTTTAATTTAAATGTGTGGCTCCTTTGAAAGTCCTGTCCTCTGCCATATGTTATGGGTTGCCCATGAAGGTTTATTAATAGCCCAAAGCTACTCTAGAAGCAGGTGGGGATGGAAAGGAAGCTCTTTTAACCTGAGTTGGTTCTTTCAAAGGAAGGCATGTGTGGACTTTATACAGGCCCCAAACTTCCATTACTACTTAAATTTATTTTTCATTGCATTTAAAAGAGTCTTTCTGGATTAACAGCCACTGACCTTTGCAAGAACCAGATAGGAATGAGTGTGCTTGAGAAATGTCAAAACCTGTCAGCAATAGAACTGTGGCTTCTTAGCTCCCACAACGGGAGTTTTCATGGAGCAAATCATCATTTTAAACGGGCATGGCACAGGACTTGGAAAGAGCTTCATCTATGGCAGACAGCCAGGACAAGCCATAAAGTGACACATCCCTTCCCATGGTGTGGCTGAGAGATCAAGAGCCCACACCTCCTCTACACCACACAGGAAGGCTTTCCCTCCAATTCCTAGCCTTTGCCTCATTTCAGACTAGAATTTAAATGGCTTTCATCACATCCTATGTTAAATTGTATCTCCCAGGTTTGGACCATTTTGTCAAAGTAACAGCCYGAGACGCAGCCCTGCTGCACAGTCCCTCTTTGATTTTTATAACAGCAAAGCAATTCACTTGTTCGCCTCCGTTGCTCTCACACAAGCTGAGGGATGAAACCCATCCTTGGAGAGGACGATAATGAGAGAAACCTGATCCTTTTGTCAGACAGAAACGTTCAGGGCTCATTTGTCCTGTTCAGCTTTCTTGCTATTAATTTCAGAGTTATTGTTACTTTGTTTAAAAATAACAAATTGAACCCTCAAACGATAGTATCATTCAGTTTGTGCATGCCTCTATATTTCTCTAAAATGTAAACACACAGACATACACACACACATATACACACACATACTGTCTTAGTCAGGGTTTCTATTCCTGCACAAACATCATGACCAAGAAGCAAGTTGGGGAGGGAAGGGTTTATTCAGCTTACATTTCTACATTGCTGTTCATCACTAAAGGAAGTCAGGACTGGAACTCAATCAGGCCAGGAAGCAGGAGCTGATGCAGAGGCCATGAAGGGATGTTTCTTACTGGCTTACTCAGCTTGCTTTCTTATAGAACCCAAGACTACCAGCTAAGAGATGGTACCACTCAGAAGGGGCCTTCTCCTCTTGATTACTATGTGGGGAGAAAATGCCCCACAGCTGGATCTCATGGAGGCACTTCCCCAACTGAAGCTCCTCTCTCTGTGCTAACTTCASCCTGTGTCAAGTTGACACACAAACCCTGCCGGTGCACACACAATTATTTATCTATTGTAAAGTTGTTCAATAATTTTATTTTACTGATTCTGGTTCAATTTTTGATATGTGAAATGAAGTAGTAAGGGGATACATGGCATATTACAAACAGCAGTGACAGCTAGAATTGTAACACCAAGTCTTGAGATGATGATCACACCAAAGGGACGTGACAAAGAGCATGTCATAGGAAAGACTGTAACTACAGTTTYAAAATAAGATGATGTCTGTTGTAGGTCATGTATCAAATCAGTTTGGAAAAGAAGTATAAATTCTGATGTTCGAGGCAAAGTGAAAAGCCAAGCCAATACAGGCAGTGAGTGTAATTACCTTTGTAACAAGTGACACTCTGAATTGAAAGAAGTGCCAATTACCTTGTCTCTTTGAATTTCTAACCAAGTGTTGCTGACTCTCCATGAAATGTAATCTTAGGGTAGTGTACTCAACGTCAGGAAATTCAACTGCGTGAACAAAGACATCTCATTCTCCAAAATAGTCTTCATTGTGGTCTTCCAGCTTGCAGAAATGTTTCCTGATCCAGGAATGTTCTCATTTCCCATGGATGACTCAGGCAGTGTCTGGAAGTAGAGGGAGGGCTACAGCTGTGGTCTGAGATAGACTCTGAGGTTAGGGAAGATTTATACTTTTCTTCTGAGCCATAGTCTTAGAGCAGAGCTTCTCAACACAGACNACACACACATATACACACACATACTGTCTTAGTCAGGGTTTCTATTCCTGCACAAACATCATGACCAAGAAGCAAGTTGGGGAGGGAAGGGTTTATTCAGCTTACATTTCTACATTGCTGTTCATCACTAAAGGAAGTCAGGACTGGAACTCAATCAGGCCAGGAAGCAGGAGCTGATGCAGAGGCCATGAAGGGATGTTTCTTACTGGCTTACTCAGCTTGCTTTCTTATAGAACCCAAGACTACCAGCTAAGAGATGGTACCACTCAGAAGGGGCCTTCTCCTCTTGATTACTATGTGGGGAGAAAATGCCCCACAGCTGGATCTCATGGAGGCACTTCCCCAACTGAAGCTCCTCTCTCTGTGCTAACTTCASCCTGTGTCAAGTTGACACACAAACCCTGCCGGTGCACACACAATTATTTATCTATTGTAAAGTTGTTCAATAATTTTATTTTACTGATTCTGGTTCAATTTTTGATATGTGAAATGAAGTAGTAAGGGGATACATGGCATATTACAAACAGCAGTGACAGCTAGAATTGTAACACCAAGTCTTGAGATGATGATCACACCAAAGGGACGTGACAAAGAGCATGTCATAGGAAAGACTGTAACTACAGTTTYAAAATAAGATGATGTCTGTTGTAGGTCATGTATCAAATCAGTTTGGAAAAGAAGTATAAATTCTGATGTTCGAGGCAAAGTGAAAAGCCAAGCCAATACAGGCAGTGAGTGTAATTACCTTTGTAACAAGTGACACTCTGAATTGAAAGAAGTGCCAATTACCTTGTCTCTTTGAATTTCTAACCAAGTGTTGCTGACTCTCCATGAAATGTAATCTTAGGGTAGTGTACTCAACGTCAGGAAATTCAACTGCGTGAACAAAGACATCTCATTCTCCAAAATAGTCTTCATTGTGGTCTTCCAGCTTGCAGAAATGTTTCCTGATCCAGGAATGTTCTCATTTCCCATGGATGACTCAGGCAGTGTCTGGAAGTAGAGGGAGGGCTACAGCTGTGGTCTGAGATAGACTCTGAGGTTAGGGAAGATTTATACTTTTCTTCTGAGCCATAGTCTTAGAGCAGAGCTTCTCAACACAGACRGTATTCAGCCAGTTTTGTCTTCTTCATTCGTAAGAGCTAAAGTATCTGAGTGTCTGTGTACTATTTTTCCCTGTGAAAATCCTATAGTCAACAAATCATATGAGGTAGAAACAATACATAAAATMCTGAGAAAAGTAGACTCATGCATTATTTATGAGCACGATGCTWTCCTCCACACCACAGATGTAAAGACCCCAAAGCTACAAAATCAGAGGCAGTTAGAGGACAGATAGACACAGCTGATTTCTCCATTAAAGAGAAAGGATACTCTAACATAAGATATTGTAAGAATAATTAACAACATCATTAAATTACTAAAAAGGATGATTCATTTAATACAATATATCCACTCCAAAATAATTGATTTGCTAATAATAAACAGCATGTATAGCATAATTTATTGACCTGTTCATTATTAATTGTACAAGCTAAGGATTTCACTTAGACACTTCCAWACAAGCAGACAATATACTTCCATCATTTCCTTATGCTCCCTCTCCTCCCCTTCTCTTTCCATATCCTGAATCTCAAATAGTGCCTTTTATACTTTCTCCTCCATTTTTGTTCCCTTAAAATCCACATATAAGAGAAAATACGCAATAATTTTTGTGAGACTAGCTGATTGCATTTAAAATGATCTCAGCTTTATCCATTTTCCTGCAAATGACATAATTTCATTCTTTATAGCTGAACAAAACCCCATTGTGTATGTGCCACATTTTCTTTATTCAGCCATTACTGAGATGAGCCCCAAACCCTGGCTGTTATGAGGAGTATAGCAGTAAACGTGGCATGCTGGTATCTCTACTGCAAGCTGACTTTGACTTTTTTTTTTTTTTTTTTTTTTTTTTTTTTTTAGTATTGTGGCAGCAACCTTAGCTGTCAACTGACATAACCAGAAAAAGGAGAACCTTAACTGAAGTTTTGCCTCCAACAAATTGTCTTCCACCAAGTCTGTGGGTGTAGTTTCTTGATTGCTGATTGATGTAAGAGTGCTCAGCCCACCCTGGGTAGTGGCATCTCTCACAGATGGGCTGTTTAAGGAAGGTAGCTGAGAATGCTTGAGCAGGCACTGCAGTAGGTAGCATTTCTTATCAATCTCTGCTCCAGTTCCTRCTCCCAGCCTCATGTCTTGAGTTCCTGCCTTAGATTCCTTTGATGATAGACTATATAACCTGTAGGATAAAACTTTTCCTCCCACGTTGCTTTAGGTTAGTGTTTTATCATAACAGAAACTAAGCCAGGACAAGTATGTATCTATAATAGCATAGCTGGATCAGATGGTAGTTCAGTTTTAAAATGATCAAGGAACTCCTGTAAACGTTGCCATAGGAGCTTGACTAACTTACGTTCCTACTAGCAATGCCTGGGTTTGTCTTTACTTTGCACACAGATACCAACATCTGATGTTTTGAGATTATTTTGATGGAAGCTCTTCTGACTGGGATAAGATAAAATGTCAATGTCCTTTTAAACTTTTCAGTAACATTTTTAATTGTTTTAGTTGGCATAAAGAGAATGGATTTCTTTATGACATTATGTGTGTGTGTGTGTATATATATATATATATACACACATACGTGTGTGTTTGTGTGTGTATATGTATATATATACACACATATAAATTATACTTTGCTCATATCCCTTCATTACTCCTTGCTGTCTTCTTCCCCACGAATTGTCTCAYAGTTCCTGCCCCATCTTCACTTATGTCACACATGCATATGTACACACATGTACATGGGTGCATGCTCTCACTCACAAACATATACATGAAAAATCTAGATTCTATATATGAGAGGAAACATGCTATTTGCTTTTCTGAGTCTGGTTTGTGATCAGTAGAGAAGGTTTCTTTCTCATATTTCTGGTCTCTGAAAAATTCAAGATCAAAGTACAGTCAACGTCAGGTGAAATCTTGTTTCCTGGTCCATAGAGGATCTTTTCCCTCCCATGGACAAGAGCAAGGGCAAGTGTTTTGTCTTCGCCTTATCCATAAAGACACAATCAAATTCATGAGTGCTCAAACCCCAAGATCTCATGTCTTCCCAAGGACTTCAGTTCTCAATACCGTACATTTGTGGATGAAGATTCTTTTAGTATGTATACATTTGAAGGGTCATATAAGTAATCAGAGTACAACTAAACTATTTAGACATAGAAGGAAAAGCGTGGCCCATTTACATATATTAAAGATAAGAACTTTATGTCCTTTAAACATTAAACATAGGAGTGGAAAGCCAAACCAGAAAATTGAAAAGTGAGAAATATTTGCAACCAATATAACTAATGCAGAAAAAGAGAAACCCATAAAAGGGGGGAGAAGAGGGGAGGGAGTGGAGCTATAGTTCATCAGTTAAGAGCACTGGCCACTCTGCCCAAAGGGCCCAGGTTCTAGTCCCAGCATGCACTTAGCAGCTCACAATAATCTGCAACTCCAATCCCGAGGATCTAACCTCCTCTCGCGGCCAATGGGGGCACTGAACACATGTCATGCACAGATATACATGTAGGTCAAATACCCATAAGCAAACATAAACATGAGATAAAATAAGTTTTGAAATTTTAAAAGAGAAAATAAACAAGTAAGTAGTTTTAGTTCACAAGTTGAGTAAGTATTTCCTGTAAGAGGAAAGGAGCATTGCGGCAACCAGACAAGGTGACTAATTTTAAGCAGAAGAATCCTAAGAAAATTATATTTTCTACTAAATTATAAAAGTCTGAAATATCAAGTTCTATGTTCAACTAAACTGGAAAAGTTTGAAATATTAAGTGTTGGCAAAAAAACTAAAATTATATACGTATTATTGTTTAGAGGAATTTAAACTAATGTGAATGCTACATCAATTTGCCATCTTTTCCCTTAAAGAAATCCATGTCTGCACCCTAGTTTAAGTAAAAGAACACTCAGAGGGGAAAATGAAGTTGCCAGCACRATTAATTGGATATATTTGTACAGTAGAATATTACGCCACGAGATGATTYGTGAATCTTAAATATGTTAGTATTTCTAGAATACTACATATACTTTGAATCTTGGTTTGATTAACAAAAGAAAACCAAAGGATGTATAGTCTGAAAAGGACACTTACCATCTATGAAACACTCAGTAAAAGGCAAAAGTTAAGAGTCATTTTGATCAGTGGCAGCTAGGGTGTGGAGGCAGAAATGTATACAGACTCAGAATCCAGCCAGATGTTTAGTGCAACAAAACCACTCTGTAGACTACAATGGTTGATGTATCATAAAATCCATAGCATTTGCAAGGAGTATACTCTATGTAAAAGCTGGACTTGGTGATAAGACGTGTTAAACCAGACCCTGTGTGTGGACTCTAGGAGGGCCTTTGCACAGGGAGCTCATGAGCACAGAGAAGTCTCAGTGACCTTTACTCAATTTTCCTACAATCCTAAAACCACCCAAAAGGAAGAGGGGGAGAAGGGACAGGAAGAAGAGGCGGAGGAGGAGAAGGGGGAGGAGGAAGAGAAGGAGGAGGAGAAAGAAGAGGAAGAAGAGAAGGAGTAGAGAGTTGTTTATTAAAATGAGTGAAGATGGAGGAAGCCAATATTGAGTTCTTTTCTGCTTGCCCCAGCTAAATTTGGAATAGGAATTCAACAGTAGCCACATAGTTCTTTGATAAAGAAAAATGTGTCCAGTTTTCTAAATTTAAAGATAAAAGGCATTCTCATAAGTGATTCTGAAAACATTGCACCAATGAGCCTTTCTTGAGGGAATAAAAATATCTGCTCAAGTAAAGCAAAGAATTCAGATATTGGGAAGTCTTTATAACAAAGCAAAATGGACCACAGAGGGGACTATGGTCACAAATTAGAAGGCAACTGTCCTAAATCCTGACTTTCCCCACATACAACAAACACTGTGACAAATCAACAACAAACAATGGATGTGCTAGTAGAGGGCAGCCTGCTGTCCTGTGCATTTTATAGCCTAGCATCTCACATCAACAACTGAACTCGCTACAAAGGCCGCTGATATACATGCTCACACATGCACATGTGTGCACACAATATACTCGAGCTGCTTCTCATGCTACAATTTTTCATTTACCTACCAATTCAACACCTTGGATAGTGAAGAAATATTTTTGTTAAATCAACAACTTTTTCTCTTTTGCTTTGTTTTATTTGTCTTTTGTTGAATCAAAGAAATATKATCACTTTCCTTCTTAAAACTACTGCATTATCCCATTTTTACAATCAGTGCTCTCCCTTTCCCGGTAATGTCTGCAATTCTCTACCTGCGCAGAGGACTGCTGGGCAAATGGGCCACTCTGGTAGAGGCTTTGGACATGGTTTGTAGCTTGTTTAGATCTTTCACTGATCTTTCAATTATTTGTAACAAGTTTTGCTCTCAATATGAAAACAAAATAATCCCTTCATAATAACACCTTAGTTTTGCTAAGTAGAGAGATAAGATGTTTGAAGGTTCTTAGTGCAGTGGAAGGAATCAGTGATTTTGTTCAGTATGGCATGACATCCTTGAGAGGAAGAATTTCATCCACTCTGTGTTTATGATCCCTCATGCTCCACGCACATGACTGATGCTATGTAAATTGCTCCTAAGTAAAATTCCACACTAAATTTCTATGTTTTCTTTAGGCTTAATAATAATCTGAGAAAAACATCTCTAAGAAATTATCATTACTTCCCTTTGGACTTCACTGGATGTGTCTTTTTTTTTTCTTTCTTTTTTCTTTTCTATATTCTTTGTTTACATTCCATACRTACTTCCTCCGAGTATCCAACACTTACTATTGGATAATTAATTGGTTTTTGGATATTCTCTCAGTAACTGCATTAATTTTCACTAATTCATTTGATCTATATTTATAGAGAAACTGCCATGAGCAGATGTGTTTATTTGTATCCATGATGGCCAAAACGAATATTTCTAACCTGCAGCAACRTACATTTTAATAGGAGCACACCTACAAGAAGTAGGTGTGTACTCTCCAGATGACGATAAAGTCATGACATGATAACATAGAGGAATAAAAATTGACCAGATAGGTGACTTAGAGTGTTCTTGGAAGACATCTCTGTAGCATGGCATTAAAGAGTGAGGCCTGTGGGTAACTTGGGGAGGAACCTTCCAGACAAAATATTCATTTAGTCATAAGTGCAAGGATCAAGCTTAGATGAGGAATGGAGAGACCATTTAATGAGATGAAGGCAAAGGCAGGGTTTGTGTTTAGTTTAAGATGCCCATGAGGCAACATAAGCTAAGGGCTGGGTGAATAATTCCCATAAGAGTCTGGAGGCCAAAGTCTGATAAATGAAGGGCTGGGCATGTGAGTATGCACACGTCACTGAATTTAACAATGTTCAAGCTAAACAGAAAGTTTCCAGTCAGCAGAGCACTGCAAATCCCTCCAAATTAGATGGTCTACTGCTTTGAAATATAAAATATATCTCAAAAACAGTTTCTTTTTTCAAAGCAACTTGTGTTTCCAATTTGTGTGCAGGAAGCAAAACTTCCAGGACTGCCTTTCTGTGTGCCCATTACAAACAGCACAGCAGACTTCTCGGTGGTTTYGTGCAAGTTCGACAGTTCCCTTGCTGAACCCTGCGTCTGATAACCTGGCTGTGCCCAGCATCCCACACAGAACATTGGCTTAGGTTTCCAGGTACAAAGGCCCTGCAGGTAAAGAGTCATTGTGTCCTTGGACCTCCAGCTTTGACGGGGAGCCTTGCGCCTGCAGTGGGTTTTCAATGGAGGTAAGATGACATTCTGCCAATTAGCAAATGGCAGCTGAGCRTAGGGCAAGCTGTGCCYGGGYTCAACGGCATTGTGCCAGGAGACCAGAGCACTCTGCTGCCCCTCTCCTGTGATCTTATCATTCTCAAATGCCAGGGTGTCCTGCTCAYGATCCCTGAAGTCATCTCGCAACCTGGATATGGCCTTCCTACCGCTCGGCCTTCTGCTCCTGGCTACCACTGAGGTTGTAGGATGGATGGATTTCCATTACACTGGTAATGTGGACAGGCACATCACAGGATACACTTAATTTGGAGTGTAAATTGCTTTAAGTCTTTGAACAAGAAAATGAGTATGTCTTTCAAAAATACAGAGATATRCATTGCACAAAATTTCACCACCAGGCTTCATAGACAAAGAGAAGCAGTAGGTAGGTGTTAAGCTGTTATACCCAAGAAGCTATTCAGTTAARTAATGTGGAGAAYTTATAAATAAAATCCAAGGGCAAACAGGTTTCATGAACCTCGGAGATCTCAAATTTCACTCAGGATCCAATTCTAGTCTCATTTTCTACGACCAGAGACAAACTGAAAGTCTTCCTCCTATGACTTTAATTAACCCTAAAAAACGTATAATTCTCTTTGTTGCTGGTACTTTGTTCTCGGTCACTCATTTTACTCCACATCATCCCACACTGAACCCAAAACCTTTCATTAATTTTCAAAAAGAAAAAAAAATTATTCCCCGAAATATCTGACAGGTTTCATCAGCTTACTGGAGATTAAAAAGAAAAGAAGGGACCCACTGTGTGTCCCACTGGCTTTGTCACAAAGGCTGACTTCCCTACGGATATCARGTGGCCATCATCCTGTACAGACTCAGCCCAGAAATCTCATCAGCATTTAAATTAAGGTAGCTCTGTCCTTAACTGAAAAACTAAAACCAGATGCCAAGAAATGTAATTTTCCCCATCATTACATCAGACTAGAATTAAATTTCTATTTTGTGAAAATCTTACTTTGGTGGGAGTAAGATTTGTAGAAGGGTTGTATTCTTGGTTTGGTGCTATATCCAGAGATGAAAATCTTTGATTCTACAATATGCTCTTGTGCATAAGTATCACATTTTCAGTGGGTCTCAGCCTTAGGATTCCCTGCTGTGCTTTCAAATGTCTTAAGGGTGAGGCTCAGTTTAAACATAAATAAAATTTTGAGGAGTGGGACTTAGTCAATAACTGTGTTACAGCTCCCTAGGTGATTCTTATGTTTAGTCAAAGACATGATTGATTTTCCCTTCTTTTCTTTCTCCTTTCCTCCTTCCT
>BDUI01004880.1:72392-89908 GCA_002335545.1 Apodemus speciosus
TGGACATTGGAGTTGTGGAAGGAGAAACAGACTACAGCTTTGGGCTAGTAGACCAAGAGCTAGCTCAAGTCAAAAGTCATGAGGAGGGGACAGGTACCACAACTCAGGCTTTGGTCAGGAAGTGGTATCCCTGGAGCACTGTGGGCGGAGCACTCCATCCCAGAGGGCCATGAGAGGAGCAGGTAGAAGGTTTGGAGGAGGGCAGAGAGCATGAGAACGCTCATGAGAGCGAGTACCAAGACACCAGACGCAAGCTAGCTCGGGAAGAGAAAAATGAGCACACCCAGGGTGAGGGGCGGGGGCTCGTGCTGGAGGCTGAGCTCTGGGGTGAGTKWGTCTAGAGGGGTCTACAGAGGACCGGGCAAGCTGCTGCCGAGGTGAGCCCGCAGAGCAYGACACGATCCGTCGGCGCAGACGTACAGGCGCCCGTGAACACCTCACCCTGCCTCGAGACCTCTCACCACAGACACCTGTCAAATCATTTCCTGCACATCTTCTCAGAAGACAGGCAGTAACGATGSAAGAACAGTGATGAAACGCCTCTAACCACTTACGCATGCACACAGAAGCATCTGCCACACACCACAACCAGGTGTGAACAACTGGATTAAAGATGGAGGAGCATCGCCAACCATCAAGAGGTTTCCCCAGCCCTACCACTCTTCTGGGTCTTTCTCCGAGACTTTCYTGCAGAGATCCAGCTTAACCTAATGGCAGCCATCTTGGGGCCCTTCTAACTCTGGTCTGCTCTCTACATAGTCCCCAGCACATCAGAAACAAACCCTCAAGAGCAGTGTGTGGGGCTTCATGAACAGACTTTCATGCCAAGTGTGTATGAGGAAGGTGTGTGTTGTCTTTGGTGTCAATATTAACCAGGCACACACAGACATGAGCAAACCCACTCTCTCCCTGACTGGCATAAAAGTCTCCTCTGACTCTAACTGCAGGGACCATCTGTCCTTGTTATCACTTGGGACATCTGGGAATCCCTAGAGYTCAGCCCTTGGGGTGACCCTTGACCTACAGCTCTCCTTTTTGGGATTCAGCATGCCTTTTGCTAGCAGCAGCCAGTTCTTTTACAC
The DNA here is from genome assembly GCA_002335545.1 of Apodemus speciosus. Classification (NCBI taxonomy): domain Eukaryota; kingdom Metazoa; phylum Chordata; class Mammalia; order Rodentia; family Muridae; genus Apodemus; species Apodemus speciosus. The sequence continues at coordinate 73,475 of BDUI01004880.1, forward strand.
CAGGGTCATTTCCCATCACCARGTTCTCRTCCAGTCCCTCAACTCAAGTATGGAGACACTTTAAGAAAAACTCTACCAACAGCTAAACAACGTTGGGGATTTATTCTCTAGTGTCTTCCTTCCAGGGAYTCCTGACAYTTTATTTAAATAGTCTTTATGTATGGATGAGGCTGGTGTATACAAGGTAGGAAGTAAATATGGAGTACACCCTCTACGGGCAGGRCAAGAACAGTCACTGTGGATTCAGATACAGCAAATGGATGGACAAGGCATGGCCTACTAGGAGCACAGTGCAGAGCACAGCTATACTGGGAAAGATAGGCTGTGTGAGTCAGCAGGTTAAACACTGAAACATGACATAACTCGAAAGTGTTACTCAAATGATTAATTTCTAACCTCACGATAATCCCGCCCCCTGGAAAGTACTGTGCTTAAATGGACTTGGTGATTTTAGTTATGTCAAACTATTCAGTGCTGTGGTTCAGGTTTGCCCTGTTTCCTGCTCTGGATGACTTCTTTAGAAACCACCTGTTAGACCAGACAACTTACATGAAGTTAGTTGGCCCCTTGGAGCTCTGGGGGGAAGAAACTTTTCTTGGCTGGCCTACTTCGAGGGCAGGGCACCAACCACTGTACCCTGGGTTGTCTGAAGGGGGCAAACAGCCTCGAGGAAGAAAGGCGATCTGAGGCGTGGTAGCTCTCCCAGCCCTGTGCCCAGCTGTGCTCAATCTGATTACATGGCCAACACATGCCATTTCCATTGGCTTGTTTTGAATATTTAAATTAATTTGAGACCATCAAGGGGGAATAAAAGACATAAGCCTTGACTACTATAACACCTACTGGCAGCATGAATTATGCTTAGGAACTTGCCTGTCACGTACTTGACAGAGCAGAAGGAAGTCAGTCAAGTCACCTTCTTTTTCACACTTGGTCTCACTTGTAACAAGGGGATAGCCTGAGCTAGGAAGCACAATGCTGGAAGAATTTAAGCAGGACAACAGCAACAGAGCAGCATGCTGGACAGCTGGGGATACAGTCAACCTGGACAGATGCCAGAGGACGACTGCAGATGCTGAAGATGGCCAACAGAAATGGCAAGACAATAGATTGAAACAATTGAGCACGGGTGTTCAGTTCTCACAGTCTAAGGGTAAATAAAGAATCAAAAAAAAATTACTATACACAAAGTTAACTTGAAAATATACCCAGCTTTACATCCTCGTACCATGCAAAATTCAAGAGGCACAAGCTACAGTTACATTCTTTTTCTTTTTACATCTGAGCTAAAGAAAGGCAAATTTCTTTTACATTATATTTTATGAAACTTCAAATTAAATGAAGACCCTTTGGTACATTCAAAACTGGGAAGGAACCAGCTCATTAACGCAAATGAATCTAAAGGTTTTCTGTGCCATACCCTGTCAACGAAGAACCAGGAACACGCCCAGCATGTTCCTCCGCCCAGCACGACGGCTCCAGCACACAAAGGAAGACAGCATGGCTCCYGAGGATGGCCCTCATGTTCCTGAGATCACATCTCAAACTSTTACCCACCAATAGGAAAAAACAGGCGAGGAATATAAAGCAAAGAACAGAAAAGATTCCCAAAGTCTTAAGATTCAAGTCCTGAGATGGCTTTTTCTGCATCCTGGGGTGGATTCTGTGAAGTACATTAAAATGCCCCATAAGATCAGGTAAATGAGCAGTCACAGTCTCGACAGCCTTTTCAGACAGCATTTTGGCAACACCTATCAAATTCTTCAATTAATTACAGCCCCACTGCTTATAGCAGCAAATTGCCAACTCAGAGACGGCAGAAGAATGTGCCTGCACACGTGTGTACRCAATTATATCGAACCATGGCCTTAAGAAAAGGCAGGAGAATAAAAGAAGGCGAGATATGAACTGGGCAATCTAGGTAAAAAGTGTGCAGGCATTTCTTACACTGGTCTAGCAACTTCCATTACTAAGACACTCAATTGATATAGTTAAAGACTTCTGAAGAAATACTTGGAGTAGAAATGAGGGAAGTCCTTTAAGACACATGCTAATAATGTTTATAGTCAACAGTTCTGGGACTCGGCGGTTAAGAGCATTGGCTGCTCTCTTAGCGAACCCAGGTTTGGCTCCTCGGACTCCCTTGGCAGCTCACAACTATCTGTAAATTCCAGTTCTAGAGAATTTAGCGCCCTCTCTGCCTCAAGCACACACATGGTGAGCATCCGTAAATGCAGGCAAATATCCCCCTCCCCCGCCCACAAATATAATAACACAAAACATTTTTAAAGTTCACATCGGGCCAGTTTCCAGACTGGCAACAAGGGCACTGACGTTGGCTCATTGGGTTTTCCCAATGAAGAGCCAGCCCGCGAGTGGGTTGCAAGAACCATGAACAAGCACTCCCTCCGCATTGCATGCCGGCTCCTTGGGAGAGCACGCCCTGAAGATATTATAACACACTCACAGGACAGGAAGGAGAAACACTCCCAAGGAGCCTGTTTCCCTGTGGAGGAGAAGGTGATCGATCAGCAGTCAGGCTGGCAAGCCATCTGTGCTGTGCACAATGAGAATATTTCCCTGCTCTCGAACGTGAATCCACAGAGGGAGTATTCCTACTGTGCCTTGCTTGCCTTTTACCAAAAAGCACCTCATCACTGGAGAGATGGAACCCAGACGAGTCTGCTCAAAGAAACCGTTCCTCACAGTCTGACTCTGCGTGTGTCTATCTACCCACGCCTTGCCACCATCTTTCCTCTGTGGTATCCTTTACTGTCCTTTGATAAAATGATACAGAAGTCCTTACATCTGTCGGCTACTTCCTCATTTCTGTGGCACTTGTGTAAAAATAGTTAAATAGCCTATATACCTTTCATTCAGTTCACTTGTCTCATAGGTGCAATTAAATTGCCTAAGAGTGTAGGGATATGTAACTAGTTCAGTCAGCCTAACATACATAGGAGAGAAAACGAGATTTCAAAAGGGAGATTTGATACTTCGGGAAAACTACACCAAATTCTTTGGGAAGAGACTATATTAAATATAACTTCAAATAAGAATATAAAGAAAAATCAAGGAAACCAAAGCACAGGAATATGCACTCAAAAAACTTCATGTGTATGTTATTGGTCAAGTCTAAAGAAATCCAACTATATGAAATAGCAACACAAACTTTTTCAAGAAACAGCCCTCCATTACACTGGAAGGCTTTCACTCCTCCAAGTAACAAATGGAATTACGTACCCTGTGTATGCACACATGCATGTTACAGACCAAGCCCAGTGAGGCAAGTGCTCTACCAGTGAGAGATAGTAAAGACCAAGCATCTTTCCCCCAAAGGGTCTTAGTTACACTCTGCAGACTGGCAAATACCTGCATATTTATAAGTTTTAAAACAAAGTGACTACACTTGCATACTCTGAAAACTTCTTAGGGATAACCAAATTTATATAATGGGTAGAGCTGTTATTAAAATTTGAAAGTACACTAAGCTCATCACAACAAACAAAGGCCCTTTATCATCGCTGAGCGTCACAAGTCCTGCACCAACTGTCACGAGGTAGGGGCTTTACAAGTAGTTGCTCACTGGGATTTAACTTTTAAAACCTGTCTCAGTGTTGAGTAGGAACTGGCAGGGAGCATGGGGACATAAAGTTACAGCGGAGGCTCTAACAACAGCGCGTGCGTGCGTGCGTGCGTGCGTGCGTGCGTGTGTGTGTGTGTGTGTGTGTGTGTGTGTGTGTGTGGATGGAGGTCAGAGGACAATCTTGGACAGACAGACAGACAGACACACAGTGTACTGGGGGCACAAGCACGTGTGGAGGTTATGAGGCTAGTCTGGGATGGTGGTCCTGCCCTTCCACATTGCCTGACACAGGGTCTCTGTTATTTTTTTTGCTGATGTAGCAGGCTAGCTGGCCTACATCAGATAACATCCACTCACACTGTCGTGCCTGGCCTTTGTGTGAGTTCTGGAGATTCAAACTTAGGTCCTCACACCTTGTACGGCAAACACTTTCACCCAGTAAACCAATGAACCCACTCCCCAGCCCTCCACCCGATTTTTTGAGGCAAGCTTTCATTTCACTAAATCTGGCACTCAACTAATTTCAGCACTGAGATTTCAGGCATGTGGCACCACACCTAGCTTTTACCTGGGTGACAGGATAAAATCTCAGGTCTTCATGCATGTACATAAAGAGAATTACATGGAGCCCCTACAATCTTTCTTTTTGTAAATCCAATTTATCGTTATTGTATGTATATGTGTGTTTGCTTGCTTGTCAGCATGTACACCATTTTTTTTCTGGCCCAGAAAAGCCAGAGAAAAGGGTGTCTGAATTCACGGAATTGGAATCACAGACATGTGCGAGCCACCCGATGTGGGTGCTGGGAACTGCACGGTCCTCTGGAGGAGCAGCGAGTGCTCTTAGCCACTGAGTCGTCCTCCAGCTTCCCCCAAATCAAATGTTCACACATACGCTCATGTATGCCGTCTCCTTCCCTTTCACCTTTCCTGGCCTTATACTGTACTACTCTATGCCCCTGAACTTACTATGTAGCAATCCTCCTGCCTCAGACTCTTAGATGCTGGGATTATGGGCCTGTGCCACTATACCCTGCTCACCAGCACTTCTTCTCAAGTAAACACGTCCTTGTAGTCCCAGGGGCTGCCGCTGGGGGCTGGTCTTCTCGCTTCATCTTCCCTGCTTCGGAGCCTCTGGGACTAGAGGGCGGCTGTTAACCTAAAATTTACACTTCCTCGAAGCCGGAGGAAAGAGATCCAGGCCACAGGCCCACATCCTCGGCAAGATAAAGGCAGGCAAGCTATGGCCTTCCAGTCAGTGGAAGGGCTTTATTTATTTATTTTTATTTCGGGTTTTATTTATTTATTTTTTGTAAAGTTTGTTGGCAATATTGTCTCATATCTCCTACTTGTGAAATGATGATACCTGAATTTGTGACCAGAAAAAAGTTGTAATAACAGCTTTTAAAAGCAATTACTTCCTTTGTAAAATTAATTCAAATCAAGAAATGGTCTTTGACCTCCTGGTGGAAGAGTATGAAAACGACTTACCTACATTTATGAGAGAAGCTATTCATCTACCTTTTAAGCCTTTGTTTTTATTTCAAAATAGCTAAAAGCTGAATATGCGTAGTCTATCAGAGTATTAGTGTATTAAAATGGCCCAAAGCATTCACTGTGATTCAGATACTCTAATCTGTTTTCAGTGGTAAATACAGCCCTTAAACATATGATTAATGTTTTGAACAGAAAGACAGTTCACTTCCCAATGATTCTACCAGTATCTGCTTCAATTAGTTTTAGAAAAACAAATGTTTCCTTACACAGCTCTAAAATGAATCCGGAAAGTAAAAACAACTGCTTAAAAAAAAAAAAAAAAAACTATGCATGTGGGTCAACAGTTGAGCAGAGCTTTAGTCTTGTGTCTCATCGCTGAGAAGAGAAAATGTGTTGAAGGCCTGTCCAATTCTCTCCTGGGCCAGAAAGGCCTCTTCAAGTCCTTAACTTCTGTGAGCAGGTGTTCTACGGGAGCCCACCCATAAACTTTCTCAAGAAGCAGTCCATGGCAGGCCCAGCTCTGACCACAGTCTCTCCCTTGTCCCCACTGGCTTCCATACTAGTGTAGTGGAAAAGCCTCTCTCTGCCTCAGGAGGGAGTACTGGTCTACCTGAGTCTTGTTTTGCCACTCTCGTATCTGACTTGTTCAGAAAGGACTTGCCAGTGGTACTCATTCTTATAAATCTGCAAGTCTAGACTCGACATAGGCTGGAAGGGATCAGTCCCCATTATCCTAAAAATATCAAGTGGCTTCTATTCAGCCCCTCAGTGTAGACTGTTCTCAGCAGTATTCCAGCACAGGGCTGACCAACAAGCATGGGATGTAACAGTCCTGGGGCATATTTCACACCSACCCACCGAGCTCCACAGCAGGATTAGAAGCTGAAGCTCTCMGGCTCATAAAACCTTTGGAGCAGTGTAGGAAGCTTTTAAAAGTGGGGAGCCATCAAMCCTGGAGCCAGCGCTCTCCCTCCACAGGAAGCYGAGGCTCTGGCTGAGGRCGGGTTTTGCAATTGTGGAAACTTAAGAGGCACGCAGTTCTTGCTAGGGCACACAAGGGAGCACGAGAAAGGTAGTACTGACATGGGAAAGCACCAAAGCTGGCCTTCTGGGTTAGAGTAACACGCCCGCGGTCTTACCTTTGCTGACTCCCAGGTCTGAACGTCATAATTTCCCTCCCATGAACAAAACACAGAAACTACTGAGAATGATAAAGGAGGGCTGCAGGCCTTCAGGTCTACTTGAAAGTTAAATATAAACACCTAGAAATGGTGACTTCCTGCTGCAGGACCAGTAAACTTTAAGCCACCGCGACACTGTCAGGACTCAGCTGTCCTGAGGCAGACACAAGCACATAGATGGTCCATTCGCAGACGAGCACAAGTGTTCTTTCTAGTCAGACTTTACACAGACACACAATTTTACTCTGTTCCACTTTCACATGAACAGTCTTCTTGGCTTCTAAGTCACTGGGGAAAAGGGAAGCGCTCATTCTTGGCTCGCAAGCCGTACAAAACCAGGTGGCGAGCGGGGTCTGCCTCACAGGCTGTCCTGCCGACCACTGTACTAGTGCTTGTCTTATGTCTGTAGCTGATTGTCAGTACAGACACAGATGCCTCACAACTGGCAGAGGCACCATGGGGAGAACCGGAGATGAATGGAGACATTTGTTTTGATTCCTTCTGTGCCTGAGGCTCTTTCTACGAACTTTCACTTTCTCTGGGAAACAGAGCCCACTAGCAGATGATTAACAGTCTTCTCCACCTCTGAATGTCTGTGACCCTCATGGCTATGGAATGTCATCTTTCTCAAAAATGAATACCCACCCCACATGAGGCTGAGCTGCAACCAGCAGCGCAGGACCTTGTATCTGGGAAATGCCGGTGAGACATCAGATTTCAGGTAACAGCTAGCTGAGGTATCCTGAGGGTCAAGGCCAAAAAGAAAGCTTGCTGCACATACCACAGCAGGGTTGCTAACAGTGCTAATGGGACTCTTACCTGTGGAGCTAAGTGGCTCCCCAGGAGCCACAGACACTAACTATAAGGCTCAGAGNCAACTGGCAGAGGCACCATGGGGAGAACCGGAGATGAATGGAGACATTTGTTTTGATTCCTTCTGTGCCTGAGGCTCTTTCTACGAACTTTCACTTTCTCTGGGAAACAGAGCCCACTAGCAGATGATTAACAGTCTTCTCCACCTCTGAATGTCTGTGACCCTCATGGCTATGGAATGTCATCTTTCTCAAAAATGAATACCCACCCCACATGAGGCTGAGCTGCAACCAGCAGCGCAGGACCTTGTATCTGGGAAATGCCKGTGAGACATCAGATTTCAGGTAACAGCTAGCTGAGGTATCCTGAGGGTCAAGGCCAAAAAGAAAGCTTGCTGCACATACCACAGCAGGGTTGCTAACAGTGCTAATGGGACTCTTACCTGTGGAGCTAAGTGGCTCCCCAGGAGCCACAGACACTAACTATAAGGCTCAGAGAGTTCTCACACAGACGACACTGCAAGAGGGCCAGGACGGGAAGGGGTCAGGAGCCTGAGATCCAAGTGAAGCTCGGGAGGCAGACGAGAACCAAGTCYAGGGTATGCTGTCACGGTRCTCGCACAGGTTGGGGCGGGGCACAAGGGTACCCAGAAGTGTTCCTGCTTCTTAAGGAAGTGAGACAGCTCACTAGCTTGGTCAGAGGGTGCCATTCTATCCATTTTATGAATGAAAAGGATGGGAGGCGTCAAAAGGCAGGAGAGCCATGGAAAGCTACGCCAGAGCTAGCTGCTGGGGCTGTGACTCARTACTACAGCACCCGCATGGTTAGCACGAGGCTCTGGGTTTCACTGGCAGATACAGAATCAAATCTGAGAAAGCCGCAGCAAGAAGACAGGATGGAGACATAAAAGATGAGCATGGCCAGTGGGGTCTGAATGAGAAATATGAAACATCCTTCCTAACAGGCAAGCATTAAGGTGTGACGTGCAAAAGGAAGAGCTCCTGGAAGGCCTTCTTAGGAGATGGGCAGCCCATGGCTGTGGGCAAGCAAGGAGATGGAGACTGACGGCACCGTGCTGAGCGAGCTCCTACTCACAAACAAGATGTGACAGAGGTGACCAGCTGTACATCAAGAAACGGACCAAACTCCTAAAGACGCCCTTCACTGGAAGCATTTCTGATGATTCACATGGGCAAGCAAAATTAAGGGTGTGGTGTCTAAATCTATGCTGGCCATGTGAGAAACCGCGGGAAGGGATGTAGATGGCGTCATAAGACTTGCTACGAAAATACCACCAGATTGTTTAAGAAGAGACCCTGGGCAGCGCGGGGCAAAGTGGCACAGCTATGGGGGCAGGGAGAGCCAGTGCTGATTTTCGATGAGGAACAAAGGCTTTGAGGAAAGAAAGACGTTGTCAAGACCTCCCAAAGGCCTGGGAGGGAGCTACGTGACCCCCTCACCCCCCAAGRAGGACTTGAGGACCCTTCTAGAGGATCTTCCAGGATCGCTCACTGCCCAGCATGTGAACAGAGCCTATCACACCCCACCTGGACACTCACCTTTTCCATTAACAGCTAAGCCCGTGGCCATGGCAGCAGTCACGGGGCCAGAAACCTGAGGCACTAGTGGATGGATTCGGGGCCTGCTCCCCATCCTGGCTCGCTCTGCRCCAGGGCCCAGCAAAGCCCCAGTGGGCTTCTCTGCAGTCACCTCTGGGGCTACAGTGTCCTCGGCACCCTGATCCACAGGGTCCAGCTTCTCGGGGCTCTCCCCCTGGAAGCCGTCCACCGAGGTCCTGCCCTTAACGGGGCTCTTAGGCACGAGGATCTTGATTCCTGACTTGGCGAGGTCCATGTTCTTGCGGTTTGCAAGAGATGGAGCTGGGTTCTTCCTGAACTTCTGGCTGGTAGCCAACAGCTGGCTGGTTTTGGACTCTTGATCTTTGCCTACCACAGGTGCTTTGGGGTTGGTCTTGGCGAGGGCGCTGTGGGTGGACCTGGAGATCTGCTTCCGGGCATTGCTGGGGGAGGCTCTGCTGGCACGGGCCAGGCCACCCTCCTTTTGCCTCTCGGTGTGGCGCCGGTTGAAGTCATGGATGTATTCCTCACAGTTCACCAGGTGCTGCTCYGGYTCCCACGTGTCATCCTCACTGTCGTAGCCTTTCCACCGCACCAGATACTCTGTCTTCCCYTTCTTGTTTTTCCTTTTGTCAACAATACTTTCCACCTAGGTGTGAGAGAAAGGTTAGAGACAAACCTCATTACTCGAGAAAGCTACAAGATTAACAAGGAGACATTCATTAGCACCACCGACACCATCACCCTCTCCACCACCATCATCACCAGCACAGCTGATCTTTCCTTTCCGGCTCCAGTCAGAAAAGAAAATGGCGATGGGGTAGTTGGGACTTCTGTGACTCCTTTGTAATGAGCTCAAACTATATGCTTGCATTTTATACTTAACATGTATGAATAGTATACACAAATCAAAATGTTAGGTGGCATCCTGTTAACACGAATTTTTATGATGTTGATATTAGTCAAAAGTTTTAAACTACATATATAACAGAACAAATAGAAATGATACAGCCTCCCGAAAGTCGGGGCTCAGGAGGAAGACTTGCCAGTGCTGTAACAGAAGGACTTTGTCTTAAAYATYAGTTGTGTTTTAACCACAAGAAATATTGTAATTTTAGAAATGTATCTTCATTTTCAGTATAAACTGGAAAAACACTTGTAGCTATAAAACCAAAACYATATCCACGGATGCGCATGAGGTGGCTAGTTTCTTTATGATTCGGAGGGCTATTTTGACACTTGGTGCCCCTGCCTGAGTTGCTTCTAACGATCACAGCTGGGGCAGTGTCAACTATCTRAAGCCTGTGCTGGCCATTCTTAGGTGACGAGCAGCAAGCAATAAGCTATGAACAGCAAGAGCCTTCTGTGTGGTGTGCAGCTCGCTCAACCAAAGGAATGTGAGGGTCTGGGAAATGTGACTTTGAAGCAACCAACAAGGCATGTCTCRGACAGTCAGGCTATTTCTCCTCAAATCTCGGTTTTAAAATGCTAACACCTTTTAAAAAAGATGTTGTTGTTCTTTTAGTAATGACTGACATGTTGTGTATCAAGTTTACATCTATTATTGTAGTGCATTTTATTATTTGACATTCTAAGYGTAAATGGCAGACTCACAATTCAGACGAAGGAAAATATTTGACAACCATGCCCACATGTTGTTGACACTCACACTTARTGCAAAAAGCACTAGACTGACCACAGTGGTCAGCCAACAGCTATTAATTAAGGCCACAAAGATCTAAGCCCACCAGTTTTCAAGGACATCAGCACATTTCTGCAAAGTTCCAGTGTGTGCCAAGTTCTCCAATACTCCAAATAATGCTTGTTGACTGACTACAAGAGCAAAAGCATGTGGAAATATTTCATCTTTATCTTAAAAGATGTTTTTTATTCCTTAAAGAAAAAAAGAACAAATCCTCCAACATATCTACTTTAAGATACAAACAGAATTAAAGCCCTTAACTGTAGACCAGCCTCAATTTGAACATCCATTATTACTTCTATGTGAGGAGAATTAAGAACAGAAAGACTTGTCTCAATGGGAAGCAGATTTCACAACCAACAGATCTCCTGCATCGAGAACCAYGGTCAGGCAGGTGGGAGCTGGTCCACACAGCCGGAGACACAGAGAGCTCTGCAAAGAACTGACATCCGCCTTCTCCTGGGAAGCCTTTCAAACACCCATTTCATGGCAGCTGTTGTTTAAAAGTTTTACATGCACGGGGGGGGGGGGGGGGGGGGAAGGGATTAATTATGTCTTAAAGGAAAAGTATGTTTAATGCTGTTTTGCTCCTGTTTCTACCCCAAAAGTGTGCACTCAACCAGAACACCCTCTTTTCCTCAATTCCATGTCCCTAAAGCTGAGGTGACCATGTGAGGACACAGAATGCTTTCTTCCTCTCTCCCTTCCCCCTGAATGCAGGCCTTTCTCCCCSGGGCCCCCCAGGACTCTGCCCCTTTGCCAAAGGAGATGCAGTATGGGAACAGCCTCAGCAGTTACCTCACACAACRTGCGAGGTACACAACGTGGGCTTCTCAAATGCTCAGGGCTGGACTGTTTAGAGATGCCAACACTGAGCCAGTGGGTACTGCTAAAGAACACATGGTTTAAGCTTCCGGGTCGCATGATCTCCCAACCACTCAACTCCTCTCTGAGACAGGGAAGCAGAATCGACAAAAATCAGGGACACCTAAAAAAGCTAAAAATGTAGAATCTTCTGTTTCCTGCACTATAAAGTATTTTTTATTACATTATTTAAAATATAAAGCCCATTATTTGAATCCATCATAGTCTGCAGTTTTGAGTCACTCATAGACAGTGGGGCGCAATCAGACACTCAGCGGAGACTTGCAACTCAATCTTGTGATGGATTCAGCATGTAGGCTGACACACCACCAGTGRCGAGAGGCAGTAGACCTGGTGTTGGARAGGGCAGTTACAGGAGACTCAAGACTGCATGAGGTACCAAATATAAACTTCACACAACTGGGTCCTTGAGTGTGTTCCTGCCCTAACTGGAGGAGACTGTCTCTTTTGACACAGGAAACTGCTGTGGGCTGACTATGTATTGGAGTAGCTAACGTTAACCTGCAAACAGACATCACTTACAGTAAACGAACTGTTGAAACAGTAAACATAAAATTATCTTCTGAATCCTTTCAYAGTAGCCAGGGAGAAAAAGTCACAGATGCGCATTAAAACTCATCGGTCTTCAAGCCTCAGACCCTTTCTGAGCTTCTGGGCCCCAGATAGCTGTTTCCAAAACCTCTTAGGAAGTGCCTTCCTCACAGTATGTATAGCGGCGCCACTCCAGCGACACAGAGTCAACAGCAAGAATTTCACACAAACGAATGCTCCGTGGAAGGAGCTAACGAGCAGAYCCACAGAAAAGCTCTTTGACTTTTAAAGCCATAACTCAACGAAGGAAGAAGACATGAAAATCTCACCCCCACCACCGCCTTTAATAAATGTTACCCACAGTCACATGGAATAAAAATTTCAACTTAAAATTCAGTCTCTATGATCTTAGTTGTTACTGAAGTTCTGAGTTAAGATTTTCTTCTAAAACTCGATCTAAAAGCTAAAATGTAGGACAAGTAAAACACAACCTTCTTTATATTACAGACCCYTACTGATAGCTTGCAAAACTATGAAATTAATCTCCAAGGAGCAGCTGAACACCCAAGGGCTGCAGAAAACAGAATGGAACACAGGGTRGAAAGGCTCAGTACAGATGCCAACAAAGACGGCCTAACTCCACCACCACTGCAGTTTAAGGAAAACCAGAGTAAGACGTGCCAAAGGCCRCACAGCAGAGYCGGGCACATCAGATCACTGTCCACACAGTCCCTGGGCCAGCATGTTCGCTCAGGAGTAGGRGGAAGCTCCCYGGACCAGAATGAGGCCACAAGCAATGTCAGGTGGAGAAWATAACAAAACCATACTTACGGAAAAAGAACTTYGATACCTGTAAGATGCAGGAGATGARGAAGACATACCAGCCAGTRGAAAAGTTGTCACGACTGTTGAGAACATGAAAAGTTGCCTCGAGTTTTACGGATAGTTTTTAGGTAACGGTCTGACACACTTTCTGGCTTTATGCAGGCAYGAAAGCAACACAGACGCCATAGACACGGTACTTCTGACTTTGGCATCCTGACCTTCCAGGCTAGTGAGAGCACAGCTGGGTCCTGCTGTGCTGCACAGCTGCAGTGCCTGTCACCAGGGGAAACAGCTGACTCTCTATGGGGTGCTAGCTGCTAAGCTGCGATGCTCCTTGGGTACTGTGTGAAAGGCTTTTTTTTTTCTTTAAAAAAATTTTTTTTCAACTTCTAACAGGTTTACCAGGGGGTAATCCCATCCTAAGGTGAGCATCTGTATTACAAAAATAGAGCGTTCCACAGCCAGAAATGAGGAAGACTTTAAACACAACGATCTGAAGACACTATAAAGAAACCCCAAGAGAAAGGAGAGGGGAACAGATTCTTAGGACGGGAAGCAGCACATACTGGCTTTTGCTTTGCACAGGATGGGCTTTAGCTGGCAGGACTCCAGACAGAGCAGTCAGAGGGCAAAGCCTAGGCTGAAAACAAAGTAGACATCTAGGGTGGCAGACAGGACATGTCACAGAAGCAGGAGGACCGAACTGAACCACCCTASGGACTCCCGCAAGCCCCAGGCACAGTTCTGAGTGACAAAGTGTCCGAGGGCCCTGAAAAYCCAGCACGATTATGGCTTATTACAGAAGAGGGATACTGCGGRAATCAGCAGAATAAAGGCGCATGGGCGACCTCTGCGTGGGGCCGGGCAGGCGTACGTTTSTAAGGCTCCCTCCTGCGCAGCCATACAGGACATATGCCTGCCTAACCCTGAAGCAAAGAGCTGCTGTCTCGGGAGCTGGATGTGCAAATGCCTCAAATAGCAAAGGAGCGTCCCTCTGGTGTAGGGAGCAAGGGGCTCAGTAGACATTACTACAAAGTAGCAAGGAGTCTCTGTGAATAAACAGGATGCCCTGATGNGGTCTAGCACATTTAAGGTGCCGCGTGTAAACTGTCAGTCAGTCTTTCAGACAGTGAACACATCTTCTGCCTATTTGATACCCTCGATGTTGGTGCTGTGTTTTGTTGTTTTGAGGGATGTCATTGTGGGCTTCACACATTATATTGCTATATTTATGGGCACATAGACTTGTAACATACCATTCTTCTGTGTACTATAGACTCAATAATATAAGTCCACATAAAAGTCTATATACTTACTGTATTGACTTATATAAAGTCAGAAATATAAAGTGCTGTAATAGGCAGTTATAGAGAGAGGGGAAAAGGCCAGCATCTGGGCGAGAGGGAGGATGAGCTAGCGTAGAACTTCAGAAACTGCTCTGTAGGATACCACAATGGCTACCTTCCCCATCGTCAGTCAGAATGCTGCCCCTCAGCTGTGGGCCGCTGGAACGCACACTCATTTCCAACAATGCATGCAGTCTGTTGATAAAGGAGGAGGCTGCAAGTCTCTTCCTAAGCCCTCTGTGGAACTATCTTTACTCTCTGCTCAAAACAACAGTCTGCACTTTGTGTGGGGACATAAGACCGTGCTAAATATTTCCAGATAAGGACAGATTCTATCGCTAGTGGATCTTCTCCACAAGAAACACTGACCAACTTCTCCAGGCCACAAGAATCCGAATGGAAATGTGAACCCACAGGAAAAACATCTCTTAATTATGTCTGTTGGGCTGCATAAAGATGTCAAATAGTATTGAAGCCGGATTCACTCACTGAGCCAACGTGTCATTTTTCTTGGCTGAGACCATTAACATAAGGGTAACTGGAAGCTTTAGTGCTTGCAAAGACCCTGTTGTGGCCCGAGTGAGGAAATACAGAACGTTCTATCATCCATAAAACCCTGGCCAGCRAGTCAAGGTTAACAGAGCATCTTCCAGTGCCGAGGTAATTTCAAAAAGAGCTATGGATGAACATCTTGCCACTCTGCGGCTCCCGCAGGGTAGGGGCCCACAGAGAACACGCAGTCATATCATCGATTCCTCCYGAACTGAGCCAATAATCAGTGGAATTCCATTTGAGAGATTCCCACTATCTCAGAGATATGAAGGCTAAGTGATCTGATAATTTCTTTCTGTGGTTACTTGAGGCTCTACTTCGACCTTAAGATGTAAGTTATCACATTTTTGGGAGAGAGAAGGCCTGGCCTTCACACAAGAAATACAGTCCCAACCGTGCACACTGGCTCTGGGAAGCACCGTGTCACTGGGACCCAGGCTGATCAGCTGCAACAGTGCTTCTGCACGGCTTTTATTTAACATGAATGGTTCAGTCCAAATTATGGAAGCTTGTCCTTTTTCTGGACGGCCGCTCTGGCTGCCCACCTGACTAGCCAGGTGGCACCACGCTTCCTCTGGGGTGACTGAGTCAGCTCTGTGTCGTGGGAAGAGGAGTGGAGCTGCTCCTTACCTGGAACAACTATGTGTCAC
The DNA here is from genome assembly GCA_002335545.1 of Apodemus speciosus. Taxonomy (NCBI): domain Eukaryota; kingdom Metazoa; phylum Chordata; class Mammalia; order Rodentia; family Muridae; genus Apodemus; species Apodemus speciosus. Next base: position 88,620 of record BDUI01004880.1, read on the forward strand.
CCTCAACAATTCTGCAAGCCAAAAGAACAGTGATTTTAATCTGCCATTTGTGGTTTTCTAAGCAACAGAACAAAAGCTAGCCAACCATAGAGACTAGGTACAGATGAACCCAGAGTCACAGGAGAGAAACTGTGAGGACTCTGGCCTTCTACCCAAGAGCAGGAATGTAAGCTGCAGCTAGGGGACATCACAGTTTGTAGCCTATCTGGTCAGGGCACTGCAAAGAACTCTATAGATTGAGTGTAGCCCCCTATCCCCCATCCTCAGAGTGAGAGCAGACAGACCAGCAGCTCTGCTTAGGTGAAGAAGAACTCTGCCACTTTGTCACAAAAAGCCAGGTTGCTACTAGGGCCAGCCACCCAGCTCTTCAGTTTGGTACTTCCAGTGTGCCCTTGGGGCTCCCCTGCACTTTCCRTCTGAGTCATTTATTCTCAAGTGGGTACTCCAGGGAGGGAAGACCAGGTCAGAGGGTCACAAGACCTGGGGGATTTGGGGGAAAGAGACAGGGAGAGCAAACAGATAGGCAAGCAGAGTCCTAACAGTCATCCTTCCAAAGGAGTATGGGGATACCAGCCACCGTGAGTGAAACCTAGGGGAACGACCTAGAAAGACACCCATCTGTGCAGACATATACTGATTCTATAAAGGCATCCAAAGCCCACTTGATCAAGTTTCTCTTGATAAATAATAGAAGTGGGAGAGCAGGGAAGAAAGCTTGGCTGGCAGAGTGCTTGTGAGCACACAGGAAGCCCAGGGTTTGATCTTCAGCTACCAGGAGAAAGAGGCGAGAGCCAGACCCTCAACTGTGTCCTCAGTTACATACTTCGTTCCTTCAATGCCAGCCTGTGCTACAGGACCTGTCACCACAAAATAAAAAGGTACCAGAATACTGGACATCTATTTGCTAAAAAATAAAAAGGAACCATAATCCTCATTATTATGTTAATTCAAAACATATTATAGGCCAGGAATAAAAACTAAAACCACGAAGCTCTTAGACCAAACACGAAGATGCCATCCTTATGGTTTGGGAGGAGACAAGTCTCTAGAGTCACAAGAAAGCAGAGTCATGAAAGCAAGAAAATGACAAAACAAGACTTCATCAAGATCTCCCCTGGCCACAGGGGGGGTGGGTGGGTGGGGGAGGGAACAGGACAACACAGACGCAAATCACTCCACGCTCAGCACCAACCAGTGTCTGTCTGTTGGGACTGCTTACATTATCCACAAACAGCACAAGTCTTCTGCTCAGTCAGGGTTCCAGCAGACTGGAGTGCCCAGTGGGGACC